>JAWZYT010000960.1:140000-150000 GCA_034508575.1 Petrolisthes manimaculis | reverse complement strand
ACATTCCACGTATATACAGTATGCATATCAAACGACCTCTTCAAAACTCACATCATTGATTACTTACTTTAAGGGGAGAGTATACTTTTGATAGATTGGAGTGTCTTGATTCCTCCAAAATATGCCAGGAAACAGACCCAGATGAAGAAAAATAATGGTATCCTGTTGCCTGGAATAGTTTGGAGGAATCATAATCTCCAAAAATGTCAATACTATACCCTCCCCTTAATAATAGCTTCACCAACGGAACCGCAAAATTCAACCACAACAATAAAAAAATACGACCCTCTTTTTTTTTGTATTGACACCAGCACCACGTAGCTCATAGGATTGACGTGAGGAAATGACCTTTATGGTATAATAAGACACGGGTTTAGAACTATAGAGGGGAGTCAGGGTAAGATGGGAACAGCAAACAGTTGTGGGATGGGATGGGTTAAAGTATATACGGGAAAACTACATACGCATACACGCACACTAAAAATATATAGGTACACACATATGTACTAAAAATACACACACACACACAGTAAAAATACATACGCACACTCCCACACTAAAAATACACACACATAAATACAGACTCACACACACACACAGTAAAAAAATGCATACGCACACTCCCACATATTACGAACACACACACACATAAAAACAACACACACTCACACACACACACACACACACACACACACAATCAATTAATTCATAGTTTAAGAACGTGAAGTTACGAGTTGCTGTGATGTTGTTTTCGGGGAAGAGACGACGGCTATCGATTCCTTCAAGAAACACGTCACTTATATAGATAAACAATGGGTTTGTTTCGTGGCACACCTTGGAGGAATCACCAGCCTCCAATTTATACTGAGGTCATCCCATATTCTGTTATAGGAGTCTACTGAACACTCCAATCTTTGTCAGGAAACAGAATAGTGAGTGATTGTGTGTGTGTGTGTTTTAGTAGGCTATGGTAAGGTTGTCTGTTTGGTAAATCTGGAGCAAATGATTCCTCCAAACTATGCCAGGAAACAGACGCCCACAATGGTAGTAGTAATAGTAGGGGAGGATCTGTTTCCGGGCATATTTTGGAGCAATCACTAGCCTCCAAATTCACCTTAAAAAAAAAAAAATCTTCCCTTTAATTATCTCGCTGACTGACATCACCACCACCTGTCAATCAAACCTATCAACCAAATTTGACAGCAGCACTTCTTGTATTCTATCCATCTCGTATTCCATCCATATTGTATTCCATCCATTTTGTATTCCATTTATTTTGTATTCCATATTGTATTCCATCCATCTTGTATTCCATCTATTTTGTATTCCATCTATGTTGTATTCCATCTATTTTGTATTCCATATTGTATTCCATCCATGTTGTATTCCATCTATTTTGTATTCCATCCATCTTGTATTCCATCCATCTTGTATTTTTCCTACACATTTACCTGTTCACTGGTGCTGTTCAAAATACACACACACACACACACACACACACACACACACATACACACACACACACACACACACACATACTGTATTTTCCATGGTGCCGTTCAAAATACACACTTACATCACGCAACGTTCGCCTTTTCCAATATTTTGCCAACACAGAGTCACACCAAAGCTAAATATACCCGATGCCTTATAGTGGATTTGATGCACGTGTGGCGTAAACATAATATCAAATTCACACACACACACACACGGGAGAGAAGGGGGGGGGGGTGACAAGGGTATAAGATTGAGGTACACACAAACACACACACACACAATAAGATGATTTTGTCTGGATGTGTGTGCTATTTTGATTCGTGTGTTTGTCCAATATAGTTGCGTTGCTAAAAAAATTTATGTATATGATTGTCTCAGTCTAGTCTGTAGCTGTAGGATTCTCTCTCTCTCTCTCTCTCTCTCTCTCTCTCTCTCTCTCTCTCTCTCTCTCTCTCTCTTTCAACATATATTTCCCACGCCTCTTAAATCAATACATCTTTCCTTGGAGGGAGAAAATCGCGTGTTGTTTTTGCAGACCGTGTGTAAGTGCTTGTCAGATATTGATGTCACAATTACACACACACACACACACATAATATACCTGTACAGTCACGAGATATATTAAGTGTCCAGGAGGTCTTGTTGAAGTTTCGAAACATTTGACATACAGTGAAGCAATTACGAAGCATAAACTGTTTTAATAGTTGCCTGGGACTGGTTATCTGAAAGTTGAGCTGGATAATTGATGCTACCTGTGATTGTACAGTACATGCACACACTCACACACTCACACACACACACACACATATACATATATACCACACACGCACACATATACATATATACCACACACACACACGTAACACACCTCTTACATATACAGCACGCACACACACACACACACACACAAGTACACATATAAACATATACATATACAGCACACACACACACAAGTACACATATAAACATATACATATACAGCACACACACACACGTACACATATACAACACAAACACACACACACACACACGCACATAAAATCAGTGAATCTAACTAAACCTCCCCCCCACCCCTCCCCCCCTCCCCCTTCAGTCTCTCTCTCTCTCTCTCTCTCTCTCTCTCTCTCTCTCTCTCTCTCTCTCTCTCTCTCTCTCCCTTCCTTTCTCTCAGTGCTCTATATTTTTCTTTTCTTTCACACTACGACGAACGACAAGACATACATTTACAGTTTTACACCCTGTGATGGATTAGAGGAAGTAAATGGGGGGGGGAGGAGGTAAATGGGGGGGAGGGGAGGAGGGGAGGGGGAGGAGGGGAGGGGGGGGGAGGGGGGGGGGAGGGGGGAGGGGGGGAGGGGGGGAAGGGGAGGGAGGAGGAGGAGGGGAAGGAGGGAGGGGAGGGAATCAGAACTAAGTAATGTTTTTTTTTCTCTCTCCCTCTCTCTTCGTGTCTGTGTGTCTGTGTGTGTGTGTGTGTGTGTGTGCAAGAGAGAGAGAAAGAAAAGAGAAAAAGAGACAAATAAGAGACAGAAAAAAAAAAAAAAGAGAAAAAAGAGACAAAAAAGAGAGAGAGAAGGGAGGGAGAGGGGCAATGAAAAAACCAAGGTATATAAAAAGAGTCAACAATTCCCATCTTTTAAACACTGACACCCGTAGTTTAAAAAAAATTGAGGGCCCTTACTGGAGCTCTATGAATTCTCCAAACTACTCCAGGCAACAGATTCCCTATTAGAAACACTGAAGCGTTCTGTGGCCTGGATTATTTGGAGGGTTCATAGAGCTCCAGTAAGGACCCTCAATTTTTTAAAACTACGGGACTGACACACATACGAATCACATTACATTACATTACATTACACGGTTTGAATGTAACAAATTGTCTTTACGAATTATAAGTCCCGAACACGATATAGTAATGCTTAATAAATGGAGAGTATTAATTTTTTTGGCGACATTGGAGTGCCTCGATTCCTATAAAAAATATGCCTGGAAAAAAGGAAGAATCAGATAAATGAATAATGTATAATGGTGGCCTGTTGCTTGGAATAGTTTGGAGGAATCAGTTGCATCAGAACGGCACAATTAATTAAAAAAAAAAAAAAAAAAAAAAAAAAAGTTGCATCAGATTTCCCAACACTGTATTATCCCTACAAAAAAAAATACAAATCTTATTCCGATATATAAAAAATATAGAATATAATATACGTAACTTATTTTAATGTTTAAAATTGTAGAAAATAAACACACATACGAAATACACGTGTTCTTATTCTGATAAATATAAAAAAATAAGATAATAATTTTTAAGAAACTTATTCAAATACTTAAAATTTAATAATAGAAAAAAAAAACAGTCATACGAAATATATAAATAAATTAAATGTTTAATAGTTATAGTTTTTATAGTTAGTAGTTGTTGATGTTTTTGTTGTATTTATTTATTTATTTATTTGTTTATTTATTTGTTTACTGTCTCTAGGTATTTCAAGTACACCTGTAAACTTATTAGTGCTCTTGACTGTACATTGGCAACCGTCTGTGGAGAATAGGGGGTGCGGGAATAGGGGGACAGGCTTGGTGGGGGGTTTAGGGGGGTGCGGGAATAGGGGGACAGGCTTGGTGGGGGGTTTAGGGGGGTGCCGGAATAGGGGGACGGGCTTGGGGTGTGTGTAGTGTTGTGTGTACGTCAATCTCGACTCGAAGGAAGGAGAGAAAAGAAGGAAAAGAAAAAAGGAAGGAAGGAAAGAAGGAAAGGAAGAAATAAAGGAAAGGAAAAAAGGAGAGGAAGAAAGGAAAGGAAAAAAGAAGGAAAGGAAGAAAGGAAGGAAGGAAATAAATAAAGAAAAAAGGAAAAGAAAAGAAAGAAAGGAAGGAAAGGAAAAAAGAAGAAAAGAAAGAAAGAAAGAAAAAGAAAGGAAGAAAGGAAGGAAATAAAAGAATGAAAAGAAAAGAAGGAAAGGAAGGAAAGAAAAAAAAGAAAGAAAGAAAAAGAAAGGAAGAAAGGAAGGAAATATAAGAATGAAAAGAAAAGAAGAAAAGGAAAATGGAAGGAAAGGAAGGAAAGGAAGAAAGGTGACAAAATATTTATAAGTGTATCCCATAGTAACACACACAGTTGTCACATGTCACCAGTGGGTTTAATTATGGGATAATTTTTTTTTATTTTTTTTATTGGTAAATCTGGAGCAACTGAATCCTCCAAACTATTCCAATGTGGTAGTAGTGGTGGGTAGTGGTAGTGAGGGTGATGATAGTGAGGGTGATAGTGGTGGTGGTGATAGTGGTAGTGGTGATAGTGGTAGTGGTGGTAGTTATGGTGTGTGTGGTAGTGATGATGTTTGTGGTGGTAGTGGTAGTTTGTGGTGTTGTTTGTGGTGTGTGTATGGTAGTAGTGGTGTTGTTTGTGATAGTAATGGTAGTTGTGGTATGTGTAATGGTAGTAATGGTAATAGTGATGATGTTTATGGTAGTAATGGTAGTTGTGATGTGTGTAATGGTAGTAATGGTAATTATGGTGTGTGTATGGTAGTAATGGTAGTTGTGGTGATGAAGGGGTGGTAGTTAAGTGTTCACACCCACCTAGGCTACCACCACACGAAGAGACAAGCAAACAGAAAGGAAATCAATAAAGGGGAAGCAGGCAGGTGTTGTGAGGCAAGAGGTGTGTGTGTATGAGAGAGAGAGAGAGAGAGAGAGAGGGGGGGGGGAGGCAGGTGTGTAAGTAAGTAATGTTTATTGCCATTAATTGGTTACATATAATATTTTGTAAATAGTTGGAATGATTGGCACGGTCTATGGAGCCTAAGCTCCCTCACAGACAGTATCAGACATAATAAATACCAGGAACGAGGAACTTCACGATTTTGCGTGTCATCCTGTGTGTGTGTGTGTGTGTGTGTGTGTGTACTGTAATGATGTAGTAGGCTACCTGGGATGGGTGAGGGTGTGTGTATTACAGTGTATCATGGTAAAGAATGAGGTGTCTCTATAGGAAGTAAATATATACCACATATATATCACCTCTCCTTCCCCTTCTCTCTCTCTCTCTCTCTCCTCTCTCTCTCTCTCTCCTCTCCTCTCTCACTACAAAAGTCTATATACTCATTGACCCAAACCTCTCTGATCTTCCCTCACTGTCACGGTATGAAAGCCAGGGTGTGTCAGGAGGGAGGCAGGTGCTAATTAAATCACAGGTAGAGGGTATTATATAAGTCTATCAAACAGGTGAGAGAGAGAGAGAGAGAGAGAGAGAGAGAGAGAGAGAGAGAGAGAGAGAGAGAGAGAGAGAGAGAGAGAGAGAGAGAGAGAGAGAGTTAATGTCTGTGTACAAGAGATTTATTAAATTTTGTTTTGTGTGTGTGTGTGTGTGTGTGTGTGTGTGGTGTGTGTGTGTGTGTGTGGTGTGTGTGTGTGTGTGTGTGTGTGTGTGTGCTTAGGAAGATCAATAATTTATGATAATTATTTGGGAACACAATCCATATTTCGGGATGCTGGTATTATTATTATTGGGAGTATATAAGCAGTTGTCAAAATGGAAGGAGAAAGGAAGAAAATAGGATAGAAACGGAAGAAATAGGGTAGAATAGGAAGAAAATAGGATATAAACGGAAGAAAATAGGATAGAAACGGAAGAAAATGTGGTAGAATAGAAGAAAATAGGATAGAAACGGAGAAGAATAGGGTAGAATAGGAAGAAAGAAATAGGGTAGAATAGGAAGAAAATGTGGGTAGAATAGAAGAAAATAGGATAGAATAGGAAGAAATAGGGTAGAATAGGAAGATAACAAGGAATAATTTAGATTTAGGAATAGTCGGGATGGAAAATTTTGTGTTCGGTAAATCTGGAGCAAACTGAATCCTACAACTTCTTCCAAGCAACAATCAGAAGAACACCATTATATTTGTTCTTCTTCTTCTGGTCCTGTTTCCTGCATGGCATATACGTCATTGGAGGAATCAAGGCACTCCAATGTAACAAAAAAGAAAAATTACCACCTTGAATTTTAAAACACTAACCTAATTAAACATATTATTATTATCATTATTTTAATGGATGTTGTGTTTTCATGTTTTTTTTATCTTTTTTTTGGTATTTAAATATAAGTCTTGGTATATAATAAAGGGGTGCTGGAGTAGGGGACAGGCTTGAGGGGGGGGGGGGGGACTGGGGTGTGTGGGAATAGGGGACAGGCTTAGGGTGGGTAAAATGCCTGTCCCCCTATTCCTGCACCCCCTATCCCCCTTCCCCCCCCCAAGCCTGTCCCCTACTTCCACAACCTCCCGACCCCCCTCATAACCCCCCCCCGCCACCCCCTATTCCAGCACCCCCCTAAATGAATATACTGTGAATCATAATAAATATTCAGTCATTCGGATAAAATCATTGCAAGCAGAATTATATCATTGCAAGCAGAATTATATCATTGCAAGCAGAATTATATCATTGCAAGCAGAATTATATCATTGCAAGCAGAATTATATCCACTGTTCACTTAAGGTGTTATTTATTCACATATGCAATCACGGTAGCTGGCACGCACACACACACACACACACACACACGTCCAGAAATAATGTTCATGACACACACACACACACACACACACCACACATATATATACATACATAAATACATACACACATACACGTAAGAAATAATGTTCATCACACACACACACGTCAAAAATAATGTTCATCACACACACACACACACACACACACCACACACACACCACACGAGTATTTGCACATTTATACCAACATTACACCAACACGCACTACTGCCTCGTGTACACATTAACACACGTACACAGGACACACGCACATAGGCACTCACTCCACACACAAGCAAGCAAGCACATAGGTGTATAAAACTGAGCAGCAGGCACACACAAGCACGCAAACACACGATAACAAGAAAGGGTGGAATTATGACGGTGTCGGAGTAGAGGGTGGGAGGTGGTGTGGGTTTGGTATGGGTGGGCTTAGTTGGGAGTGGGTTAGAGTGGGTTTGATTGGGGTTAGAGTGGGTTGGATTGGGGTTGGGTAGGTGTGGGATGGGTTGGGTTGAGGTGGGTTGGATTGGGTTGGGAATGTGTGGGTTGGGTTGGGTTGTGGTGGGGTTAGATTGGGTTTGGTTGGGTTGGGGTGGGTTTGGATGGGTTAGGTTGGGAGGAGAGAAAAAAGGAGAGAAAAGAGGACAGGGGGAGGATGAAATGGAAGAAGGGGAGAAGAAGAAGGGGGAAGAGGAGAAGGAGAAAAAGAAGGAGGAGAAGGAGGAAGAGGAAGGGTAGAAAAGGAAGGGAGAATGGAAAGAAGAGAGGAAATAGAAGAGAAGGAGGAGGAGGAAGGGATATGAGAAGAGGAGGAGGAGGAGGGAAAGAAGAGAGGAAGGAGTAATACGAAACAATTAAGAAAAGGGGAAAGGGAAGGGTGATGTTTAATGGGAAAGGGGAAAAGACAGACAAGGAAGGAAGGAAGGAAGGAAGGAAGGAAGGAAGGAAGGAAGGAAGGAAGGAAGGAAGGAAGGAAGGAAGGAAGGAAGGAAGGAAGGAAGGAAGGAAGGAAGGAAGGAAGGAAGGAAGGAAGGGAAGGGAGGGAAGGGAGGAAGGAAGGAAGGAAGGAAGGAAGGAAGGGAAGGGAGGGAAGGGAGGAAGGGAGGGAGGAAGGAAGGAAGGAAGGAAGGAAGGAAGGAAGGAAGGAAGGAAGGGAGGAAGGAAGGAAGGAAGGAAGGAAGGAAGGAAGGAAGGAAGGAAGGAAGGGAGGGAGGGAAGGGAAAAAGATGGAAGGGAAAAAGATTGAAGGGAAAAAGATATATACATTTTCAACCTTTCTGTCTCTCTCTTTCTTTTCTTTTTAACCCTATTTTCTCTCTCCTCCTATTCGTACCTTTACATTATTTTTCAACCTCTTTCTGTCTCTCTCTCCCATTCTATTTTTCTGTTAACTTTTTTTTCTACACCTTCCTACTTCACAATCCACCTACCTCTATTTCTACCAAGCACATTACTTCTACCCTTTGCCTGCAGCAGTGCGTGGTTGACCTTGGAACTGCTTGCTTGCTTGAACACACACACACACACACACACAGTCACGTTCTTGTAAAGGTAAGACATCGATATATTCTTTCTTTAAATTCTTGCCTTTTTTATTTTTGTATCCGCATCTAACCTTCCCTTTACCCTTTTAAAAATTCCTCTTATATACCTCTTATAAATTCCTCTTACTTTCCTTTCACCTCTTAAAAAAATAGTAATAAGATTTTGATAATAACAATAATGATAATAATAACCATAATAAAAAAAATAAAAAATATATATATAATTATATCCAGAAAAATCACCCCACCGTCCTATACACAGATGGTCGAAATTGGCATCGGTTTGGGGGTAAATAAAAATAATAAATAAAAAAAAAAAAAAAAATACACAGCTATTAATTTACCCACAGTTGAAAAGAATATTTGTTTTGTGTGTATGTATGTATGTATGTATGTATGTATGTATGTATGTATGTATCTTTTGAAAGGGGGTGGGAAGGGGCCAGGTGTGAGAAAATGTGAATGAAGTGATGTGGGAAAAAAATTAGGAAGGAATAATGTGAGTAAAGAAAACGAGATAATGTAAAAAAAAAAAAAAAAAAAAAAAATATATGGGAACGAGTCAGGTGTGAGAAAATGTGAATAAAGAGAGTTGATACAAATGTGAAATGGATGATATGCGTAAGGGAAATGGGATAATGTTAAAAAAGAAAGGAAAAAACGAAATGTAAGAGGATTGATAAAGGAATGGAAAGGGAGTGAGTGAGTGAGTGAGGGAAAAGGACAGATGGGGATAATAAAGAATGAATAGAAGGAGGGAGGAGGGGAGAGGTTAGTGTGTGAAGTGCAGGGAATGGGATGAAAGATATGGGAGTTGTAAATTAGGGGTAGGGAGGTGAGAGGAGGCAGAGAAAGGAAGGTATAGGGACGATTTTGAGGGGAAGGGATGTGTGTGGAAAAGAGAGGAAAGTGAAGGAAGAACGGATGTGTGTGTGTGTGTGTGTGTGTGTGTGTGTGTGTGTGTGTGTGTGTGTGTGTGTGTGTGTGTACAAGTGTGTGTGTGTGTACAAGTGTGTGTGTGTGTACAAGTGTGTGTACAAGTATGTGCACCATGTGTATGTTTGAATAGTCTTCATGTATGTGTTGTGTGCATGTGTGTGTCTATTGTCTTCAAGTGTGTATTGTGTGTGTGTGTGTGTGTGTGTGTGTGTGTGTGTGTGTACTCATTCTCAAGGCAACATGACCCCTTTATAAACACCTTGACAATAGAATCATAGAAGATATATTTGCTTGTCAGAATCAACCAGACAACCAACTAATAGAAGCACACACACACACACACACACATACCTACCACAACCACTACCATAACGACCACACACACACACACACACACACACACACACACACACACATATATTGCTACTACTATTTATATTGCTTTTACTATTCCTACTACACTTA
>JAWZYT010000960.1:125000-132500 GCA_034508575.1 Petrolisthes manimaculis | reverse complement strand
TAGTAGTGGTAGTGATAGTAGTACTGATAGTGGTATTGGTAAAAGTAGTAGTGGTGGTGGTGGTAGTAGTGGTAGTGGTAGTAGTGGTGGTAGTGGTAGTAGTGGTAGTAGTGGTGGTAGTAGTGACATGAGTAGTGGTAGTGGTCGATGGTTGACTAAAGTTTATGGATGTGTGTCACAGTGAGTAACATTATCACTCAAGGTCACCTCAGTTACCTTTGTTACACCTGTCTTAAGTCTGTCACACCTATCTTAAGTCTGTCACACCTGTCTTAAGTCTGTCACACCTGTCTTAAGTCTGTCACACCTGTGTTAAGTCTGTCACACCTGTCTTAAGTCTGTCACACCTGTCTTAAGTCTGTCACATCTGTCTTAAGTCTGTCACACCTGTATTAAGTCTGTCACGCCTGTCCTAAGTCTGTCACGCCTGTCCTAAGTCTGTCACACCTGTCCTAAGTCTGTCACACCTGTCTTAAGTCTGTCACACCTGTCTTAAGTCTGTCACACCTGTCTTAAGTCTGTCACACCTGTCTTAAGTCTGTCACACCTGTCTTAAGTCTGTCACACCTGTCCTAAGTCTGTCACACCTGTCCTAAGTCTGTCACACCTGTCCTAAGTCTGTCACACCTGTCTTAAGTCTGTCACACCTGTCTTTAAGCTTGTCACACCTGCCATTTGTCACACCTGTCTTTCTAAAGTATGTTTAATTAAAGAAGAGGAGGATAAATAATAGTAAATAACAAATACAAAGGAAGAATGAATAAAGAATGTATAGTAGATAGAAGGAAAAGAAAGTGGGTGAAATAATAATAATAATAATAATAATAATAATAATAATAATAATAATAATAATAATAATAATAATAATAATAATAATAATAATAATAATAATAATAATAATAATAATAATAATAATAAAAAAAAAATAATAATAATAATAATAATAATAATAATAAAAATAATAAAAATAATAAAAAAAAAATAATAATAATAATAAAAAAAAAAAAATAATAATAATAATAATAATAATAATAATAATAATAATAATAATAATAATAATAATAATAATAATAATAATAATAATAATAATAAAAATAATAAAAATAATAATAATAATAATAATAATAAAAATAATAATAATAATAATAATAATAATAATAATAATAATAATAATAAAAAAAATAATAATAAAAATAATAATAAAAATAATAATAATAATAAAAATAATAATAATAATAAAAATAATAATAATAATAAAAATAATAATAATAAAGAGATTGGTGGATGACAGTAGGTGGGTGATAGAGAGAGAGAGAGAGGGGAGAAAAATGGACGAGAATTAGGGAACTCGGTCACACACACACACACACACACACACATTCTACACAATTGCATCTATATTTACACACACACACACACACACACACACACACACACATTCTACAAAATTGCATCTATATTTATACACACACACACAAAACTGCATCTACAATTTTTCTCTCTCTCTCACACATACATACATACCATGCATATATAAATACACAACTGCATCTACATTTCCTCACACACACACACACACACACACAGAGACACACACACACACTCTCTCTCTCTCACACAGATACACACACACACACACGGAGAGGAAATCGTTGTTGCCTGCGAGACCAGAACAAACACGAGGGTAAGTGTAAGTCAGCACACCCAGTACACCCTTTCCAGTACACACACCCTTTCCAGTACACACACCCCTTCCAGTACACACACCCCTTCCAGTACACACACCCTTTCCAGTACACACACCCTTTCCAGTACACACACCCTTTCCAGTACACACACCCTTTCCAGTACACACACCCTTTCCAGTACACACACCCCTTCCCACACTATTCCACTCCAAATAACACCACTTTTTCCATACCCATACCATTCCACTCACACCTATCATAAGAACATAAGAAATAAGGAAACTGGTCCTGTTTAATTAAATCCATCCCTTTTCATTCATATATCTATCTAGCTTGATTTTAAAATGATCTATACTTTATTTGCACTAACTATCTCCCCTGGTAGTTTATTCCACTCGTCTTCTACCCTATTTCCATACCAATGTCTTCCTATTTCTCTTTGAAAGGAGAATTTTGCTAATTTAAATCCATTTGATCGAATTCTGACCTGATTACTGAACTCACACCTCTCATACCTCTCCACTTACACCTCTCATACCTCTCCACTCACTCCACACATTTCATACCATACCACTCCACACACACCACTCATAACACACCTACTCGCTTCATACCACATCACACCACAACACAACAACACCACAAAACACTTTAAAATAATAATAATAATAATAATAATAATAATAATAATAATAATTAATACCTAATTGACTAACATGTGGTATACAGCGGCTATAATAATATATTATATACCTTCCTATCTCTTCTATACAAAACGAAATAAATCTTTCCTAAGACTATATCATTAAATAACCTCTAAATCAATTACCCTCTTTAGTCAAGACTTTTTTTTTAAAGTAAATTGGTGGACTATTGATTCCTCCAAACAGGCTTTCTACCCACCCCAAGGCTGTCCCCCTATTCTCGCACCCCCAAACCCCTCCCCACAAGCCTGTCCCCCTATTCCCTCACCCCCAACCCCCCCCCAAGCCTGTCCCCTACTCCCACACCCCCTTAATATCAACCAAGCGAACCAACCAAACATTGAACTCGACTTTCTATCTTGCAAAATGTCTCCCCTAGGAATTATCACTACTATTTTTTCGCCACCGCTATTATTACTACATACATACAGCAAAGTGTAGGTTGAGTGTTCTGTTCCCCTAGTGTGTTGTTATCTGGCTGCTGCTTAAAAGTGGCTCCCTTGTAAATTGATAGGTGTGTGCATTTACCACTGCACACACACACACATTCGTTCTCTCTCTCATACACACACACACTCTCTCTCTCTCATATATACACACACTCACTCTCTCTCATATATATACACACACACACACACACACTCTTTCTCTGATACACACACACACACTCTCTCTCTCTCTCTCTCTCTCTCTCTCTCTCTCTCTCTCTCTCTCTCTCTCTCTCTCATACACATTTTTGTTTATATTCCAATACTTGACATAGGCTTTATCAAGGCCGTCACTGTGGCTCAGATCTACTGCTTATGTTAGCTGGAAAATGTTAGCTAGCTGGAAAATGTTTGTTGGCTGGAAAATGTTTGTTAGCTGGAAAATGTTTGTTAGCTGGAAAATGTTTGTTAGCTGGAAAATGTTAGCTAGCTGGAAAATGTTAGCTAGCTGGAAAATGTTTGTTAGCTGGAAAATGTTTGTTAGCTGGAAAATGTTTGTTAGCTGGAAAATGTTAGCTGGAAAATGTTGTCTGGAAATATATATAGTTCAGTAGGTTTTGGTCCATCATAAAACACGTGATTCTTGGGTGTTTGGGGAATACTACATTATATTCCTACCAGGGTATTACACTAAAAGGAGAGAGAGAGAGAGAGAGAGAGAGAGAGAGAGAGAGAGAGAGAGAGAGAGAGAGAGAGAGAGAGAGGAGGTGGGAGAAAGTGTGTATGTATGTGTGTGTGTGTTTTGTGTGTGTGTGTGTGTTGTGTGTGTTTTGTGTGTGTTGTGTGTGTTTTGTGTGTGTGTGTGTGTGTTGTGTGTGTTATGTGTGTGTGTGTTTTGTGTATGTGTGTGTGTGTGTTTTGTGTGTGTGTTTTTTTTTTTTTTTTTGTGTGTGTATGTGTGTTTTGTGTATGTGTGTGTGTGTTTTGTGTGTGTGTGTGTTTTGTGTGTGTGTGTGTTTTGTGTGTGTGTGTGTTTTGTGTGTGTGTGTGTTTTGTGTGTGTGTGTGTTTTGTGTGTGTGTGTATTTTTATGTGTGTCCCAAAATCCTAACTTAAAATAAATAGACTTAACTATGTGCAAATATACTAGAGTTATCCTTACAATTTATCATTTTCTTCTATAAGTCTAAATAAGAAAAGAAAACGTTTAATTGATTGGTAAACTATGATAGTATTCTCATTAAACACCTATAATTTAGTGATATAATTTTCTTTTGTATATTACAGTGGAGAAAAACGTTTAATTTAACTGGTAAACTACGATTTGAGTGTTGGAACTTATACTAAAGGTAATTAAGAACTAGAATATTAAAAAAACACGATAATTTCATAAACTTTAGCGAAAAAACTTATAGAACTTTAAAAAATATATTACAAGGATTTCACTTGGAGGATATAACACCCCCTTCCTCCCCTCAGAAGTAACCCCCCCCCCCCTCCATATCCCCCCTTCCTCCCCTCAGAAGTAACCCCCCCCCCTCCATATCCCCCCAACCCCCCCCCCCCTCCTTTTCCCGTCTTCAAAATACCACATCCCCCCCCCCATTTCCAAAAATATAACGCCCCCTCCCCCCATACCCCTTCAAACCTCAAATTATAACACACACATACACACACATCCTCACACACATACACACAGACAGACACACACACACCCTTCCACACACACATCCTTCCACATACACATATACTCATACACACACACATACACAGACAGACACACACACATCCTTCCACATACACATATACTCACTCACACACACACACACACACACACACACACACACACACACACCCTTCCACAAACACTCCCACACACCTACACACACACACACACACACACTACCATTCTCCCCCCCACCATCCCTCTCAGCGACTGACTGCTTATCAATAAAACACTGACGTTGTTTCATTAGTCTCCTGTAGAGTTCAAGACGTCGTGTGTATGTGTGTGTGTCCTCGGTCATAAGGTAGCGATAATCAATGACAAACATCGATTATTATTGTTGTTATTATTGTTATTGTAGTTATGGTTCTTGTTATTATTATTATTATTATTACTATTATTATTACTATTATCATTACTATTATTACTATTATTATCATCATTATCATTACTATTATTATTAATACTACTATTACTATTATTATTACTATTATTATTAATATTATCATTATTCTCCGTTTGTGGGTTTTTTAATCGATGGTAGGCTACTGATTCCTCCAAAATATGCCACAACACGGATCCCTTAATTATAACTAAATCCTCCAAACTATTCCAAGTAACAGAACACCATTATTTTGGCTCTCCTGGTCCTGTTTCCTGGCATACTTTGGAGGAATCAAGGCACTCCAATGTAACAAAAGCGAGTTACCACCTTTAAAGGGGTTACAACATAAATATAGAAAACCATGCGGTGGAAGCGGCGGCATCGGCGAGAGCGGCGGGGCGGCGAATAAAAAATAAAAAATAAAAATAAAAACTGCGGCGGCAGTGGGGTGGCAGCGGCGGGGGGGTGGCAGCGGCGGGGCGGCGGCGGCGGCGGGGCGGCGGCTGCGGGGCAAAAGCACCCACGGCGTAGCCGTGGTGGGCGAAGCCCAGTGCTTGTCATTATTATTATTACTATTTTTATTATTTTTTCAATTATTTTTTTTATTTTTTTTATTATTATTAGGTTTGTTGTTTTATCAATCACATACAGTACATTACATTACAATACTTTCAAGAACAACAAACAACAACCTCTCTTTCTTTCCATACAGCCTACATGTGTAAGAATTTATGTGGTCAACTGTACACTGTTTGAGTATAGCAATGTGGAACACGTATATAGATGTGGGTGTTGTGTTGTGTGTGTGTGTGTGTGTGTGTGTGTGTGTGTGTGTGTGTGTGTGTGTGTGTGTGTGTGTGTTCAATGGCACAGAACAAGACATACAAGGAGTGAGGGAAGGGAAGAGAGGGAAGAGAAGAGAGAGGGAAGAGAAGAGAGAGGGAAGAGAAGAGAGAAGGAAGAGAAGAGAGGGAAGGGGGAAAAGTGTGAGAAATAGAAGAGGGGAAAGGTATGAGAAATAGAAGAGGGGGAAAGTGTGAGATATAGAGGAGGGGAGAGTGAAGGGAAGGTGTTGGACAGACAGAGGAGGGAGTGAAGGGAAGGATGAGGGGAGAGAGTGAAGGGAAGGAGAAGGGGAGAGAGGAGAGAGTGAAGGGGAGGAGGAGGGGAGAGAGTGAAGGGGAGGATGAGGGGAGAGAGTGAAGGGAAGGAGAAGGGGAGAGAGGAGAGAGTGAAGGGAAGGAGGAGGGGAGAGAGTAAAGGGAAGGTGGAGGGGAGAATGAAGGGAAGGTGGAGGGGACAGAGTGAAGGGAAGGTGGAGGGGACATAGTGAAGGGAAGGTGTTGGACAGACAGACAGAGGAGGGAGTGATGGTGATGGTGTTGACAGGCTGCTGATGGAAGTGTCAGAGGGATGTGTTGTGACCACTCGCACTTTCCACCAACACATACACTCTCACTCTCTCACTCCCTCACTCTCTCACTCTCTCTCTCCAACACATACACTCTCACTCTGTCTCTGTCCCTATTTGTCTGTATCTCTGTCTCTCACACGCCCACACACACATATGAACACACACATGCACTAATAAAATCACACACACACATGCATTAATAAATACACACACACATGCCCTAATAAATACACACGCACACACATGCATTAATAAATACACACACACATGCCCTAATAAATACACACGCACACACACATGCATTAATAAATACACACACACACACGAACTAATAAATACACACACACACACTGTTACAGTCTAATGTTATGTGAAGTCAAAATATCTTATAATTAATAATAGTTAGAAGATAGTTAATAAACTACTCTTGAAAGGTAGGACAAAAAACAACTATATAATATAGGTAGAAGAAAAAACGTATGTACAACATCAACAACAATAATAAAACAACATAAACCAAAAGAGTTATTTTAATTAAACCCCAAACACTCAAAATGACAATATAGATTTACCCTTTAACCCTTATTACCATCAGGACTTATTCTTATGTCAAAACATAATTTGAGAATATTCTCTAAACATTTCCATTTCATATAAATCACATTAATAACAATAATAATAATTCCTAACATGAAGAAAAAGAGGATTCTCACTGACTCCTATACTAACATATAATATATACTCACTGTTTCTACCACATCACAACACACCGATTATAATTCACACACAACCACCACCGAGATATAGTCCAAGTCCAAGTCACTGCTGGTAAAATACTGACTCCTATACTAACATATAATATACTCACTGTTTCTACCACGTCACAACACACCGGTTATAATTCACACACAACCACCACCGAGATATAGGCCTCGTCCAAGTCACTGCTGGTAGAATACTGACACTTCCTACTTGGTGAAAACACCTCGTAACCGTCGGAACGATAAAACAAAATTTTAGTCTGGACCTTCCAGGACAGTTGACAGTTGACAATTTATATTTTTCCAGTCAGGAATAATTAGATATCTGATAGACTGGACTCCTGGGAGGTTCTTACTGCTTGTTCTGGTTTCAAGTCGGATTGTTTAAAGAGGGG
>JAWZYT010000960.1:10000-122500 GCA_034508575.1 Petrolisthes manimaculis | reverse complement strand
AGTTATGGTAAGAGGAGAGCAGAAACTATTAAACCTTTCCTCTCTCTCTAGCATCACAGAGAGAGAGAGAAAGGGAGAATAAATGATTAAGGAAGTAGAGAGAGGAGAATAAATGTAAGAGAAGGAAAAGGGGTGTGGCCATAAACTAGACCGCCCTCTTTTCCAACGGGAAATAAGACAACAGATATTATAGCCATATATGTCAACTCTTGAGTTTTGAAATAGATATAAGCAAGGGAAAGACACATGTTTTCAGGATAACTTAAACTGTCTCCAAGGGCTATAGGCTTGTCTCCACAGAGAGAGACTATATACATATAAGACCAGGCACATCAGTATCATTCCCTGTGTAGATATAAGTGTATATAAATAAATGTATTAAGCCTTGAATAAGAAACTTGTGAAATCAATTACCTAAGAACACCACTCCGCCGAACTCGCTACCAACACCCAACAACCAACAACCCACTACAACAACAATGTACTGTACCAGATTCTTTGAAGAGACTAGAATCAGGACTGGTACATTTTGATGGCAGCGGTGTTTTTGCAACATACAAGATTGCAAAAAGGTAGACTTCACAGGAGACAGTGAATAACATAGTTCAAGACAAGTTGAAGATTTTATTTGTAAATTCTCTCAAATAATTTCTTCAGTGGGAATAATCTTACAACCTCTAACGACAAAGATAACCCACGAATTCTTCACCTACAAGAGCCACCTGCTTCAACATAACTGCAACTAGACCTTCAAGGGGACCTCATCACTTCATCACTACCGCATCGGCGTTCCTGTACGTAAATTCTCTCGTAAGGACAACGTCATCAGTTCATCACTTCATCACTACCCATGAGCGTCCCTGGAACGTAAGGACAACGTCATCACTTCATCACTACCCATGAGCGTCCCTGGAACGTAAGGACAACGTCATCACTTCATCACTACCCATGAGCGTCCCTGGAACGTAAGGACAACGTCATCACTTCATCACTACCCATGAGCGTCCCTGGAACGTAAGGACAACGTCATCACTTCATCACTACCCATGAGCGTCCCTGGAACGTAAGGACAACGTCATCACTTCATCACTACCCATGAGCGTCCCTGGAACGTAAGGACAACGTCATCACTTCATCATCTCCATTCTCCAAGCTGACACCTTGTTACGTAAATTCTCTCGTAAAAGGCAAGTCAACATTCATCATCTTCACTCCAAGAACGACTGGTAGTGTGTTAGTGTGCGAGCTAACTAACTCAAGACTCGTCAGACACCCCACCTAGACGTCAACTCGTCATCATCATCATCGTTGCAACTAAGTACAAAAAGTAGGTACACATTACATGTTACATTACATTATTTTTCACTTGTCCATGAACATGTTAGGATAAATTTAGGTTCCTCATTAACAGCCCAGAAAGAAAGAAAAGAAGTGCCAAATTAAAACAAAGTAAAGAATTCTCCCCCATTAATACAAAGGTATCACAATAACTTCGAATATCCCTGATAAGGATTCATTAGCTTCTGAGCTAGATTCCCCTGCCTCCCTGTCTCGTCTGTGGTGCCAACACATTCGACTATATTTTCTACTTCTCCAACCATACCCCCATTAAAAACTCAATCTGTCTACTAATATCATCCTGTATTTTCTACAAAAATGACTACTCCTCAACAATCTCCTACTGTCTCTGCTCATCATTTAACAACTTCTGATCATACTAACTCTTCTATGCTAACAATGAAAATCTTACCTACCACCATTTATCATTCAAAGCATTATACGGGAGATAATCCAAGATATGGAATTCATCTCTTCTTGCATCATTTGGAGAAGGTGTTTTGCATGACGAATATAGAGCAGGACGCACATAGGATACAATTAGTAAGAGAGCATATTGCACCAAATAGTCCAGCCAGTTATAGGTTAAAAACAAGTGCTTTTTCGGATCCAGAGAATTTAACGTCATATGCCACATTCAGACAGTCACTTATTGATGTTTTTGGGGATGGTAAATTATATAATTCATGGTCAAGGGTTCAGAGAATGAATAAAACAAAGACAGACAAAATAAATACAAGTGAACCAGCAAAAGCACTTACATTATCAGGGTCTCTAGATTTAAATTCGAAGAAATCTCGTATCATACATCATGCATTACATATTACTCAATCAATGGGTAAGGAGAAATTTAATTTTGATGCCACAAATCAAGGGGAATCACAGGGAAGACGTTGCAAACATTGTAACGGAAATAAGCATATGACCAGTGAATGTTATAATTTATATAATACTAAAGTAAGTGATCAAGGCAAATCTAAGCATAAATACTGTCATTCACATGAGTCCAATTCATATTCCTTAGATGAATATATGATCCTTAATAAAAGGAAACAGGGCTTGCACAATCGACACATGATGTATGAAACGAGACCACCACAATATTAGAATAGCATAAAAGTCCCAAAATAAATCTGCTACTAGGCCCTGTCGTCACAAATATCAATAATATAATATTAAAACCCTGTCTTAGTATCACATAGTAATACGCCATTAATGATAGACACAGGAGCAGCAGTAATCTTGTTATCGGATTATTCCTTTAACATATTGTGCAAGTTAGGTCCCTAGCGGCATTTAAAAACCAAGATTAATCAGGTGACATATAATTGTCACTTCTGCAATAAATTACAGGTAATAGGGAAACTAAACCCTTCCTGTACGGTTAGATAAGGGAACTAACCATATACTCATAATAATGAATCCTAAACATAAAATAATACATTTTAGGAAATAATGTATTTCAATACAGGATTGTCCAGGCCAAAATAGATAAGTCCATGTCATGTTACCCATATATATATAATATATATGTATTGAAAAAAAAAAAAAAAAAAAAATTGGAAACTACTCCATTTTTATTAAGGCCATTGCTGCATGTACTACTATATTAACTCCAATTATCGTCCATAAATTGAAGGTAAAGCTTCCATCTCATGTACAGCCACATATTAGTGTTCTATCCTTAGTAGAGTCTGGGAATATATCCTGGGAATGTATCTACTTTAACTAATGTAAATGATAATAATATTGCTACTATATATCTCTTTAATAAATCATCTACCAATAATCATCTAAAGAAAAGGAACATATATATGTGATCTGTACAGATGGAAGATTAAACAAAATACCACAAGGAAATATCATATAGGTTCTAACCAAAGGGTATAAAGTGATAGTCACATAAGGAAGCAACTTAGACATATTATCAGTAGACGCGATTTTTCACTTTATCTTATCAACATATTAGCCACATATCGAAATGCGATTGTCCTACCTGGTAAAATTTTTGGAAAAAACTATTTATACGCAAACATATAGGCTACCGTACCTCTTACTAGGCAGAAAGTTGTAACATGGTAAATGAAATGATGGATGAATGTATTATTAAGAATTCTAACTCCCCCCTTTTTTAACAGTCAAATGTTTTTGGGTTAACAAATAATGGTGAATTTAGGCCAGTAATTCTTTACAGGCAAATTATATAATGCTACAAGTAAAAATTAATAACCCCTCCTTCCTTAAAGAGATGTTTTGTCTAACATTGGTCAAACAAAATCTATAAAATTCTCCACATTAATTAAACTTGATCAGTGCAAACTGGAAAATAGTAGTAAATGATAAAGTCACCCCATTACAACATTTAATACTTCCCATGGTTATTATAAATACATTTGTAGACCATTTGGGTTATGTAATGCTCCATCCACATTTCGGCATATAGTCAATTGTCGTGTTAGTGTTATTAATAACGTAGTCATTGCTTAGCTAGACGAATTAATTATTTTTTTAAAGAGGTACATTTACAATAAGTAACAAAAGAAGGTTATACAGATATTACATTAGGTAGGCCTCAAACATAAATTTCTAAGAATCATTTTATTACCATGATATTATAATTATAGGTTATGCATTAACCACCATTAGGCTCCAAACACAATCTGATAAAATACGAACAATGAAAGTCTTTTAACGTAAAATCACTCTTGGGTTTATGTTCGTATATAGGATCATTGTAAAGAATTTTTCCCATTTAAACTGACACTCTAAATAATCTCCTCAAGATGTGCAGAATTGGTATGGAGGCTGAACAACGGCTGAGCTTTGATTTATTAAAGGATAAATTGGTATCAGCTCCGATTCTTGCATTCCCATACTATTCATTATCTCAATAATATCAAGTGTACAGATGCTTCTTCAGTAGGTTTAGACACTGTACTTATGAAGGAGATAGCTATGGTTCTATGTCAGATATGTGATAATACATAGAGAATATTAAATGCGCAGGGTACTCTTTACTCTGTAGCAGACCAGGAAATTTTAGCAATATTATGGGCACTTCGTACTTTAGAGAAATCGTAGTAGGCTATCTTTTACAAATTTTCGCGAATAATTACCAGATTCTTGGCTTCCTATAATCTCAAACCCTAACGGGAAAATGAGCCAGATAACATCTAACCATTAGAGAATTTCTCCCACATATTGATATACCTTCCAGGATGATTTAAATAAAGTAGCAAATCCCTTAAACACTTATCTTGTCTTATAGTTCCTAAGACACTTATGAATTTTGACCTAAATGTGGTTCATAAACATTAGCGAATTTCTATGCTAAATATAAAAAAAAAAGATATTATTTAACTCTGAGGATAAGAATAATGGACCAGAATTACAAAGTCACTTAAATAACTTTTCTCTTTATGATGAGATTCTTTACAATAAACTTAGTAAACGTAACTCATAAACCAATTACAAAGTGATACATTAAATAATGATTTCCTCAGTGTTAATTACCCATTTATCATAATGCAGCAGGACATCCTGGGAGATAGGTATCAAATCAATCTCCATATAATATACTATAAACTATGGGTAGATAATACAAGACATATATCGCTCAGTGCGAAACATGCAATGCTCCATAACGGGAAACTAATCCTGGACGAATCATGGGACGTAGTAGGAATAGATCTACTTTCCTTACTAAATTCAAATCAGGGCATAAATAAAATATTACCTATGGTTAACCATTTTCTAGGTATTTAGTGGCGGCACCACTACAAGAAAAACCGCAAATAATAAGTGCACTTAAAATTAATCCAAATATTATAAAAGGTATCAAATTTCTACTATATTAAGCAAACGTTTGTATAACCATATCTCCTTATATCTCCCAGCAGCTAATGGATTAACAATACGGCAAAACCGTAAAATACTACAAGTACTTGGTGGCACAAAAAAAAAAAAAAAAATGGAAATCCCTCCACATGGAAAGACTGCACCAAGATGACAGTCTATAAACTCTACAAAATATGGAAATAAAAGGTAAAAATCCTCATCAAATACAATATGGCGTACAAGAAACGTCTTTCATATAATTATATGATATAAACAATTGCCACACAGAAGCCAGGCTACAACAAGGACAACTTCGCTGAACAACAGTGAGTTGCAATTCAACAAATTCATCATGATGTACAACACAATTACAGGCTTGCAAGAAAGAAGATGCGTAATCGCCTACACAAGGAATCTACACAAGAAATCTACAAGCTTGCAAGGAAGAAATTGCGTAATTGCCTATACAAGAAATTTACAGGCTTGCAATGAAACAGTGCGTGATCACCAATATACTACAGCATATAACTCAAATGTTCACTCCAGGTGATAACATAAAATAATACGGGTACCCGATCGAAGTTTAAAACTTCACACAGTCTTATCTTTAGTAGGTAATAAACTTATAATAAAGAATAATATTACCAGGCGGTTGATATTGTATATGTAAACAGGATAAAGAGATTGGTAAAAAGCGCGCAAATCTAACACCCAAAATAAAAACCAATCCATATCACTGGAACATAACAATTTCCTCTTCTTAGTAATATTATCCCTACTACAGATAATAATAATATAATCAATTACAAACAAAAATCCGATCGGTTTTCTATGAAATATAATATTTTTTCTTACAGATGTGGCCCAAATCAACCTATATAGATAACGGTTTTTATGGCTATACTCGCAGCAGCTACAGGCTCAGACGAGGACCACAACACAGTACAGAAGACGTCTTAAATCCGAGAGCTCTCGTTTACAAAATTTATCAAGCAGTTGAAAAGAATAAGAAAATAAATAAAATATGGTGACGAATGATATGATCACTATTTCTTTCTCTTTACATGATATATCTGAATTGTTTTACAAATTTTATGCCATTGAGCTGTGGTTACAGCTACATGTATTTACTGATACACTAGTTTTGTGTTGACAGATCACACGAATGGAATAACTGATTTAAAGGCATTATATTCTGTAATGTCCTTTCACCATTGGGCGCCCTAGGAAGGAATCCAGCGACTCAGGTATTATTGATCACTTATTATACAAATATATAATGGCTGAGAGTCATCACCACAGCCCAGAGCGTGGTTTACATAATTTTTCAGTGAAAATTACTGAGCATTATTTGGTACTGCTTAGATAGTGGTATACAAATATATCCCATAAACAAATAAAGGGTTACGGGACAAGTCGTTAAAATCAAGGTAAGTTAGAGTAACAGTGTGCAAATCATTGCACTGAAATTAAATACAATTTATATAACGTTATATGACCAATAAAAGAAAATAATCACATAAAATTTTTAGGCTTCTATTTAATTCTGTTGGTGGGCAGGAAACTGAAGTACGGGTACAGGAACTTAGAGAGGAATGACAATAATTTATAAATGTATTTACTGCAGGTAAGGTGAGATCAACTCATAATTAATACCACTCCAATACTTACGACATGCAAAGGAAAAATCAGTGTGAAATACCATCTTATTAACTATCATTCATACACTTAGGGATGATGTCATCAGTGACACACACCTCCTAAAGTGCCAGGTTGCATATCTTCATTTATATGTTTGTCTTGCATATTTATTTTCACTGAATTCTCCAAAGGATGTAAAAATCTCCACATGCTTTGAATCTAATCATACACTATATGCATGTCCATTCATATCTATTGCTACTCAAACCTCTCTTTCATCATCATTATATTTTCCACTATTTATACTTACCTCCTGATATACAATTAACACTACTTTGGCATAATCACCCTACACTTGGCATGGTTCAAGACTATAGAGAGACACATTCATGTGAAATACGGTCCAGGGTAAAATCATTACCTGGCCTAGTAAACATAAATTGTTTGAAAAACGTAACAAACTCTCTTCCACTTTTCAACATATTTCATTTAATGTCGACTTGTTTAACGTCTCCCAATTATCAGTTGTTTAAGAAAAGTGAAGCTATTAAGTTCTCCAAGAGACTTGGATCCAAACATCCTTGTTATATAAGTTGATATATTGATCAAAATAAATCTTGGTACCAATGATTATTATCCCATGTCTTATCTTTCGGGCATGTAATATAATATTTTTATGTTATATAGGAAAAGTCTACTGTCATATTTTGTATTGTATAAGAGAACTCTATCAACGTAGACTGATTTATCTTTTAATGGAAAAATAACATATAGCTGTTATTACAGCCACATCATAGCACCAAGGTACCCCCTCATTAATGTGTAGCATAGGTTAGCTTAAATACATACAATAACATGCACCTAGCTAAACACAATAATTTTAAGATGAAATTTTTTTGTAAAAATGTATTCATATTCATGTTTTAATGTTCATGTATTGATGATACTGTCTATGTTCATTTGTATATAAGGTGTGCCGATGTCTTATGTTTATTTTTATGTTACTATACATGTATTCATTGTTCCTATTTTAGGCCTTATATACCCTACCAAATATTGTGAGCTGACCTTCTATTAAATAAAGCATAAAGCATTACGTCTGGGGACCAGCCGTAGGGTAGCCGGTCCGAGCATTGTACCTTGCACAAAAGCATCTACAAGGAACAACAGATCAGATAGCAAAGTCGTTAATAGCCAGACAGATATAAGACACTGTAGGACAGCTGTCTGTCTTTTCGCTCACTCCATCACACACACAACACTCCCTATACACACACGACCACGTGCAGTGTGGACCTGACTGGTAGGTCCAATTCCACATACATCCATACACACAGACTAATTAACTACTTGATCTGACTGAGATTCAAATATCACTTTCTCTCTCTCTCCAACAAACATACATACACACGTACACAGAGTGACCCTAGCTGACCGTCTCCAATGACGCATTTGTGTTTACAGTTATGGTAAGAGGAGAGCAGAAACTATTAAACCTTTCCTCTCTCTCTAGCATCACAGAGAGAGAGAGAAAGGGAGAATAAATGATTAAGGAAGTAGAGAGAGGAGAATAAATGTAAGAGAAGGAAAAGGGGTGTGGCCATAAACTAGACCGCCCTCTTTTCCAACGGGAAATAAGACAACAGATATTATAGCCATATATGTCAACTCTTGAGTTTTGAAATAGATATAAGCAAGGGAAAGACACATGTTTTCAGGATAACTTAAACTGTCTCCAAGGGCTATAGGCTTGTCTCCACAGAGAGAGACTATATACATATAAGACCAGGCACATCAGTATCATTCCCTGTGTAGATATAAGTGTATATAAATAAATGTATTAAGCCTTGAATAAGAAACTTGTGAAATCAATTACCTAAGAACACCACTCCGCCGAACTCGCTACCAACACCCAACAACCAACAACCCACTACAACAACAATGTACTGTACCAGATTCTTTGAAGAGACTAGAATCAGGACTGGTACAACAACACCAACAACATCAACAACAACAACAACAACAAAAGCAACCACAACATCAACATCTACAACACCAACAACAACAACAACAACAACAACACCAACAACAACACCAACAACACCATCATCAACATCAACAAAACCAACAACACCATCAACAACAACAACACAAAGGGCTTATAGTGAAATCCTTACCCACTTGGCCTTCTCTCTTTTACTACCTTCCCTTTGCTCGAGCTGCCTGATTTATAGCCCCGGGAAATGGGTCTTTAATTTAAGGGGGTGTGGGAATAGGGGGACAGGCTTGGGGGGGGGTTTGGGGAGTGTAGGAGTAGGGGGAATGGCTTGGGGGGGGGGGGTTGGGGAGTGTAGGAGTAGGGGGACAGGCTTGGGGGAGTTTTGGGGGGGTGCGGAAATAGGGGGACAGGCTTTCTACCCACCCCAAGCCTGTCCCCCTATTCACGCACCCCCCCAGTCCCCCCCAAGCCTGTCCCCTACTCCCACACCCCCTTAATGGGAAATTCTCTTGGAAGTTGGCAAATTGGAAGGCTACTGAATTCCTCCTAAAATTGGAAGGCTAATTTTTGGTGGATCAAAGACTTAAAAAAAAAAAATCTTCCCTTAAAACTCTTCTGTCCAGGAATTTAGTATTTAATTCACACAGACCATACATGTTATTTTTTTTTTAAATAAGTATAAGTGTGTGTGTGTGTGTGTGTGTGTGAGAGAGAGAGAGAGAACTAAAGGGCGAGTAAACTTGTGGGTGACAGAATGAGTTAGTGAGAAAGAGAATGAGTGAGTGAGAGAATGAATGTTTGAGTGAATATATATGTGAGTGAGATAATGAGTGAATGAATGAGCTAATATAAAAATGAGAGTGAGAGAATGAGAGAGTGAGTAAATGAGTAAATAAATGAGTGAGTGAGTAAATGAGTGAATGAGTAAATGAGTGAGTGAGTAAATGAGTGAGTGAGTAAATGAGTGAGTGAGTAAATGAGTGAGTGAGTAAATGAGTGAGTGAGTAAATGAGTGAGTGAGTAAATGAGTGAGTGAGTAAATGAGTGAGTGAGTAAATGAGTGAGTGAGTAAATGAGTGAGTGAGTAAATGAGTGAATGAGTGAATGAGTGAATGAGTGAGTGAGTAAATGAGTGAGTGAGTAAATGAGTGAGTGAGTAAATGAGTGAGTGAGTAAATGAGTGAGTGAGTAAATGAGTGAGTGAGTAAATGAGTGAGTAAGTAAATGAGTGAGTAAGTAAATGAGTGAGTGAGTAAATGAGTGAGTAAGTAAATGAGTGAGTGAGTAAATGAGTAAGTAAATGAGTGAGTGAGTAAATGAGTGAGTAAGTAAATGAGTGAGTGAGTAAATGAGTGAGTGAGTAAATAAATGAGTGAGTAAATGAGTGAGTGAGTAAATGAGTGAGTGAGTAAATGAGTGAGTGAGTAAATGAGTGAGTGAGTAAATGAGTGAGTGAGTAAATGAGTGAGCGAGTAAATGAGTGAGTGAGTAAATGAGTGAGTGAGTAAATGAATGAGTGAGTAAATGAGTGAGTGAGTAAATGAGTGAGTGAGTAAATGAGTGAGTCAGCCAGAACTCCTCCCAAATTACCTGCCGACTCATATATTTTGTTGTTATGAGGCGTGGAAGAGGAGCCTATACCAATGCCCTCTGGGAGTGTGTTCGTATGTAAATGAGTATGTGAGTGAGTGAGTATGTGAGTGAGTATGTGAGTGAGTGAGTATGTGAGCGAGTATGTGAGAGGTGAGAGTGAGTGAGTGAGTGAGTGAGAGGTGAGAGTGAGTGAGTGAGTGAGAGGTGAGAGTGAGTGAGAGGTGAGAGTGAGTGAGAGGTGAGAGTGAGTGAGAGGTGAGAGTGAGTGAGTGAGTGAGAGGTGAGAGTGAGTGAGTGAGTGAGAGGTGAGAGTGAGTGAGTGAGTGAGAGGTGAGAGTGAGTGAGTGAGTGAGAGGTGAGAGTGAGTGAGTGAGTGAGTGAGTGAGAGGTGAGAGTGAGTGAGTGAGTGAGAGGTGAGAGTGAGTGAGTGAGTGAGAGGTGAGAGTGAGTGAGTGAGAGTGTGGCACCTCAGGCTTGGCTTTCAAAGAGGTAGGTGGGGACTGATTGGCCTATTCAAACCCCAGACGTGGCTTGGGGCCCAACACTACCATCACCAACACCAACACCAACACTACCACCAACACTACCACCATCACCATCACCATCACCATCAATACTACCATCACCAACACCAACACCATCACCAACACTACCATCACCACCACTATCACCAACACTATCACCATCACCAACACTATCACCATCACACAAACACACACACACACACACAAACACACACAAACACACACACACACACAAACACACACACACACTCTTAACAAAAATATCTTTGGTACAATTGGCTCATTAGGAAAGAAAAATGTCCTCGCTTTTCTTACACAATACGAAGAAACAAATATTTGTAAAAAGGGGGTCTTTTTTTTAAATAGCCCATTGTTTTTTGGGTGGTAAATCTGGAGCAAAAAAAAAAAAATGATTCCTCCAAACTATTCCAGGCAACAGGATACCATTATTTTTATTCTTCATCTAGGTTTTTTTTTTGTTTCCTGACATACTTTGGAGGAATCAAGGCACTCCAATCTTTCAAAAGTATACCATCGCCATAAACGGGTACTGGTGGAGTTACTTAGTCCTCCAAAATATGCCAGGAAACAAAACAACATAAACAAAAATACTGTTATCCTGTTGCGTGGAATAGTTTGGAGGAATCATTTGCTCCAGATTTACCAGCAGTATATACAACCTCCTTTAGGGTGTGTGGGAGTAGGGGACAGGCTTGGGGTGGGGGACTGGGGGTGTGTGGGAATAGGGGGACAGGCTGGGGGTGGGTAGAAAGCCTGTCCCCCTATTCCCGCACCCCCCTAACCCCCTCAAGCCTGCCCCCTACCCCCGCACCCCCCAAAAGGTTCGCCTGGCTTTCGGTTTGTTTACTTTCTACACATACAGGGTGTCACATAAATTTGGGGTCATTAGGTTGGCTATACTGTATCATTGGCTATACTGTATCATTGGCTATACTGTATCATTGGCTATACTGTATCATTGGCTATACTGTATCATTGGCTATATTGTATCATTGGCTATACTGTATCATTGGTAGGTGGCTTAGATCGGATGATTCAGAAGCCTCCAATTCCCAAACACAAACACAGGGTTATTATTAATTTAGGCGCCTTCATTCCTCCTTCGTACCAATATCCAATCTAATTTCAGTCTCACTTATTTTGGAGACTACATAATTTTGACTAACCCCAAATGATTTTTTTCCCATAATTTATAAACACTAAAGGTGAAGGAATATCTCGTCTAACATTAAAGTACAATAATTGAATAAAGTACAACAATTGAGGTTAAAATTTATTACGAGTGCATAATTATATTTTTTCGTACGAGAAAATAAATATTATGTTTCACCTGCATAGTTCATTAATTGGTTTTGTAGTTAGATAGCATTGTTGGTTGGATACACACACACACACACACACACACACACACACACACACACACACAAACAAACATTAATATGTATAAGGACACACACACACACACTGATTGCCTGTACCAGTGTAAATAACCAGAAGGCTACCACACTCTCTGATGTCAACCAACACCACCTTACACTTTCACATCTCTCTCTCTCTCTCTCTCTCTCTCTCTCTCTCTCTGTATGTGTGTGCTAACGGGAGTGTGTGTGTGTGTGTGTGTAACAAATATACGATACAAGTGCTGATCAAGACCCCAGAACAACAACAAAAACAACCACAACAACAACAACAACAACCACTGGATAGAAGGACGTATAGGAGGTCCAGTCTAGGTAATAGTAGTAGTAGTGGTGGTGGTAGTAGTAGTAGTAGTGGTAGTAGTAGTAGTAGTAGTAGTAGTAGTGGTCAGTATAAGGGTAAGGGAAGGGGGTCGTGTTGTCTCAGGAGTAGGGGGTCTTATCAGTGTCGCGTCCAGGGAGTGATAGTGACCATTTGGCTTGGGGTACAAAGTCGGTGTGTGTGTGTGTGTGTGTGTGTGTGTGTGTGTGTGTGTGTGTGTGTGTAATGATGCCTCGTGACTGAATACACTATCTCACCTGCCTAGCCCTACCTGTCCTATACACACACACGCACACACACATACATACATACCCACAGCGAGAGAGAGAGAGAGAGAGAGAGAGAGAGAGAGAGAGAGAGAGAGAGAGAGAGAGAGAGAGAGAGAGTGAATCCTTGCCTTACCTACCTCTATTTTTTCACCTGCCTATATATTTACCCTATGAAATTATAATGTACACACATACATTCCGATACATAAGCACACACACACACACACACACACACACTATCTCACATACTGGGACCCAATGACTACTTAGCAGCTCTGTACTGTCACGCACACACACACACACACACATACTAACACACACACACACATACCAACACACACACTCTCTTCATATGAACTTCTTTCCCCAATCTGCCCTCTCTCTCTCTCTCTCTCTCTCTCCCTCTCTCTCTCTCTCTCTCTCTCTCTCTCTCTCTCTCTCACACACACACACACACCTATAATTAGAATATATGGTGAGAAAGACTGCCTAGACACAAGCCGGGGCCAAAATAGAGATTCCATAAAGTCCCATCAAGTATTCGTTAGTGGGACTTGTCATGACACACACTACTCATGAGGACGACAGTATTATGGTCTCCTGTTGTCTTATTTCTGTCACACACACACACACACACATACACACACACACTACTCATGAGGACGACAGTATTAAGGTCTCCTGTTGTCTTATTTCTGTCACACACACACACACACACACACACGTTCAACTACCCATACACATACAAACAAACACACACGCAAACAAACAGATAACAATACAAACAAAAACATAAAGCACAAACATCTAAACAAAACCAATCTTCTGACCCCATCACATGCAGGCTGGTCCCACTCACAAGTGTTTATTTATTCTGCCTCGAATATATGAATCGTATAACTCTCTGGGATCAAACTTTACGAGACGAGAAGATGGGCAATGCTATACTGTAGGTGGAGGTTCATGGGTAAGGAGACGGTGTAGGAAACTGACCACACACACACACACACACACACACACACACACACACACACACACACACACATTGGAGGAGAAGGAGGTGTAGGAGGGGAATAAGGAGAAGGAGAGGGGAGGAGGAGGAGAGGGACAAGGAGAAGGAGAGGGGAGGAGGAGGAGAGGGACAAGGAGAAGGAGAAGAAAAAGGAGGAGGAAAAGGAGTAAATCAAGGGAAGGGAAAGGAGGAGGAGGAGGAGGAGGAGGAGGTGGTGGTGGTGGAAGGCAGGGAAGTAAATCAGGAGAGAGTGTGAGGGAGAGAGAGAGAGAGAGAGAACGATAATAGTGGTGTGAGACGTGAGGGAAGAAGGGAAGAAAGGTAAGAGAGGTAGGTGTCTGTGCACGCTATATACCATCACCCCTAGTACAGTGTTTGTAAATTTTGAGCAACTGATTCCTCCAAACTCTTCGAAGCAACAGGCCACCAGTATGTTTGTGCATCTGGTCCTGTTTCATGGCATACGTTGGGGGAATCAAGGCACTCCAACGTACCCAAAATATACTCTCCTCTTAAGGTATTCTCACAGACTCATCACACCTTTCTTCTTTTGTGTACCACCGGCCAACCCCCTTCTATTCCATACACACATTATTACCCTCCCCTTTTACTCCTTACTATAATTATGTCTCCCTTTACACCCACTTTTTCTGTCCCTCCTACACCCTTTTTCCTGTTCTTACACCCTTTTTTCCTGTTCCTCTTACACCCTTTTTTCTGTTCCTCTTACACTCTTATTCCTGTTGTTCTTACACCCTTTTTCTTGTTCTTCTTACACCCTTTTTCCTGATCCACCTATACCCTTTTTTCTTCCATCCTATCCCATACATATATATATGATTTTTTTCCCCTGCTCCCTTCATTCTTTTCCTTGTCCCCCTACTCACTTTTTCTGTCCCCCACCTACTACACCCCTTCTATCCTACCCCCACTATTACTGTCCCCTCTATCCTCTACAAGCCCCCCCTCTCCCTCCCCCACAACATTTCCGTCCACCCCCCTCCACCCTCTCTAAGTCCCACAACATCCCTTTTTCTATCTGTTCCCATCAATCGTGGTTCCTCTCTATCATCTTAACTATTATTCCTGTCCCATCCACTTCTTCATGTCCCTTTTCCGCTTCCCCTCCCTCCCTCCCTCCCTCCACCACTCCTCTCCGCTTCCACATTACCTCCACACCTACCTGCCCCCTTCCACATCCCCTCCCTCCACACCTACCTGCCCCCTTCCACATCCCTTCCACTCCTCTCCCCTTCTACTTCCCCTACCTTTACCACTCATCTCCCTTCCACACCTACCTGCCCCCTTCCACATCCCCTCCCTCCACCACTCCACATCACCCCAGCCATTTCCCTCCCCCCTCTCTCGTCCCCTTCCACACCTCCCCAATCAATCTTGTTCCCCTTCACACACACACACACACACACACACAATTCCCATCACTGCCCCCCCCCCCTTCACCCTCAGAGTTCCTACAGAGAGAATCTATGCAATTTATTCACTCACCTCCACCCCCATCTGTTTATTATTATTGTTATTATCATTGTTTTTCTATTGTTATTATCATTGTTTTTCTATCGTTATTATTATTATTGTTTTTATTATTATTATTATTGTTATTGTTATTAATCTTATTATTTTTTTTATTATTATTTTTATTATTATTATTATTATTATTATTATTTCTATTATTATTATTATTATTATTATTATTATTATTATTATTACGTTTATTTTCCTGAGCTTTACGTTACTCCTTTCTATTGTAACATAAACATAAATAACACAAATAACATAATACATAATAATAATAATAATAATATACACTACACAAGCAACAATACATAATATAGTTAGTAACGTTACAACTACAAATACACAATCATACAGTACACTAAAAAAAAAAAAAAAAAAAAAAAAAAAAAAAAAAAATCCAGGTTTTGTTAAAGTTTCGAATAATTTCTTTGACATACATACTAGTGAACCAATGACAACGCTTATCCTGTTTTATATTTACTTGAGCTCGCTTCATACTCGATCAGGCTATTCGAAGCAACCCTGGATACATATGTTTTGGATTGAGAGTATACAGTACATACAAAAATCTATCCTTCTATCGATTCGTGTTTCTATCTACTACTGTACTGTATCTTTCTGAATCTCTCTGTATGTTTCTGAATCTCTCTGTATCTTTCTGAATCTCTCTGTATCTTTCTGAATCTCTGTATCTTTCTGAATCTCTGTAATTTTCTCTGAATTAGTGTAACGCGGCTTCTGTTTTTCCTGGTGAGGTCTCGTTCGTTCATATGTAAGTTAGTGAAGCGGAGAAGAGGGATTGAGCGACGCAGTGATGGGGAAGGAGGGAGGGAGGGAGGGAGTGATGGGGAAGGAGGGAGGGAGGGAAGGAGGGAAAGAAGAATGAAGGGAGGAAAAGACAGTAAGGGAAAGGAGGGAGAGAAGGCATGAATGAGAGAGAGAAATGAGGGAGGTAGAATGGAAAGAGAGAGAGAAAGAAAGAGACAAGGGGAGAGAGAAGGAGAGAGAAATGAGGGAAGTAGAATGGAAAGAGAGAAAGAAAGAGACAAGGGGAGAGAAAAGGAGGGAGGTAGAAAGGTCGTTAGTAGAAGGCATCAATGAGAGGGAGGGAAAGAAAGAGGGAGGGAGAAGGAGGGAGAAAGGGAGGGAAAGAGACAGGGAGGGAGGGAAAGAGGCAGGGAGGGAGGGAGAAAGAGGGAGGGAAACAGAGGGAGGGAGGGAGAGAGGGGAGGAGAGGGAAAGAGAGAGGGAGAGGGGAGGAGAGGGAAAGAGAGAGGGAGAGAGGGAGAAAGAGAAAGAGGAGGGAGAAAGAGGGAGGGAGGGGAGGAGGGAGAGTAAGAATATGAAAGGGAGGGTGGGATTATGTGAGAAGGGGGGTGTTGTGTTGGGGGGTGTTGTGTTGGGGGGTGTTGTGTTGGGGGGTGTTGTGTTGGGGGGTGTTGTGTTGGGGGGTGTTGTGTTGTGGACTGCTGCTGGGGTGGGGGGCAAGGGAGGGGGCCAATAAATAACAACAACAATAACAACAAAAACAACTGCAATAAATAACAACAACAAAAACAACTGCAATAAATAACAACAAAAACAACTGCAAAAAACAAAAAGAACTGCAATCAACAACAAAAATAACTGCAACAACAAAAATAACTGCAACAACAACCTATACAAACTCGATCGTGGATTTGGAAAGAGTGGTTTGTTTGTATTTTGAGAAGAATGTTTGTTTGTTTGTTTGTAGAGAGAGAGAGAGAGAGAGAGAGAGAGAGAGAGAGAGAATTTAAAGGAGGGAGGTAGGGAGAGTAAAAAAGAAATGAAGGGGTGTAGTAAGCAAAAGAAAATTAGGGAAAAAAAGGCTGAGGAACAAAAAAGGTTGAGGAATAAAAGGGTGGAGGAATAAAAGGGTGGAGGAAAAAAGGGTGGAGGAAAAAAAGGCCAGATGAAAAAAGGCCAGAGTAAAAAAAATGCTAAGGAAATAAATGTTAAGGGAAAAAAAGGCCGGAGAAAGAAAAAAGCTGGAGGAAAAAAAAGGCTGGAGGAAAAAAAAGGCTGGATGAAAAAAAGGCTGGAGGAAAAAAAGGCTGGAGGAAAAAAAAGGCTGGAGGAAAAAAAAGGCTGGAGGAAAAAAAAGTGTAGGAAAAAAAGGCCTGAGAAAAAGAGGCCAGAGCAAAAAAAAGGCTGGAGAAAAAAAGGCTGGAGGAAAAAAGTCTGGAGAAAAAAAAAGGCTGGAGGAAAAAAAGCTGGAGTAAAAAAAAGGCTGGAGGAAAAAAAGGCTGGAGAAAAAAAAAGTCTGGAGGAAAAAAAAGGCTGGAGAAAGAAAAAAGCTGGAGGAAAAAAAGGCTGGAGTAAAAAAAAGGGTGGAGGAAGATAGGACAAAAGTTGAGCCTATCACCGTCCTCCTTCCTCACCAAGTATCGTCTTCAGGGCTAACTTTCTGCCCTTCCTTGATTAAATACAAAGGGGGGAGGGGAGGGGGGAGGGGAGGGGGGGAAGGATTGAGAGAGGGAGGGAGGGAAGGATTGAGAGAGGGAGGGAGGAAAGGATTGAGAGAGGGAGGGAGGGAAGGATTGAGAGAGGGAGGGAGGGAAGGATTGAGAGAGGGAGGGAGGAAAGGATTGAGGGAGTTAGAAGTAAGGGTGGAGGGAATGAGGGAGTTAGAAGTAAGGGTGGAGGGAGGGAGGGATTGAGGGAGTTAGAAGTAAGGGTGGAGGGAGGGAGGGAGGGAGGGAAAAGGGGAGTGATTAGAACGAAGGAGGGAGGAGGAAAGGTTAAAGGGAGGGAGGGAGGGAGGGAGGGAGGGAGGGAGGGAGGGAGAGAAAGGTTAAAGAGATAAATGGAAGAGGGACAGAAGGAAGGAGGAATTGGAGGAGAAGTAATAAAGGAAGGAGGAAGAACAAGAGGGAATAATACTGGAAGGAGAAAGGAAGAAAGAATGGAAGAGAGGAGGAAGGAATAATGGAAGAGAGAAAGAGAGAAGGAAGAAAGAATGGAGAGAGAAAGAGGAAGAATGAGGAGAGAAAGAATGTATGTATGTATTTATTTATTTATTTATTTAATTTATGTATTTATTTATGTATGTATTTATTTATGTATTTATTTATTTATTTATTTATTTCGATGGGTGGATAGGGAGGTGGATGATGAAGATGGGTGGGAGGGAGAGAGAGAAAAAGGAAGGGGGGGATGATTTGATGAGGAGGGAGGGGGGGGAGGGAGAGAAAAAGGAGGGAAGGAGATGGGGAATGAGGGGGGGAAGGAGGGGGGGAAGGAGGGAGGGAAGGAGGTGGATAAATGAGAAGGGAGAGAGGGAAGGAGAGAAAAAGGAGGGAGGGAGAGAAAAAGGAGGGAGGGAGAGAAAATGAGGGAGGGAGAGAAAATGAGGAAGGAAGGGAAGGTGGATAAATGAAAATGGAAGGAAAAAGAGGGAAGGAAAAAGAGGGAGGGAAAAAGAGGGAGGGAAAGAGAGGGAGTGAAAAAGAGGGAGGGAAAAAGAGGGAGGGAAAGAGAGAGAGTGTACAAGTGAGAAGGGAGGGAGGTGATCTGATGAGTAGGGTGGGAGGGAGGTGGGTGACTGGGGATTGAGAGAGGTGATTTGATGGGGAGGGAGGGAGAGAAAAAGAGGGTGGGAGGGAAGGGAAGGGAAGGCAAGTAATGTAACAGGGTGTCGGAATGGGAAAGTGGGAGAGGAATCAGTAGCCACGATGAGACAGCAGGGGGGGGGAGGGGGGGATGTTGGGTGGAGGGGGGGGGGAGGGGGGGATGTTGGGTGGAGGGGTGGGGTGGGGTGGAGTGAAGGGTGGGATGTTGGGTGGAGTGGAGTGAAGGGTGGGATGTTGGGTGGAGGGATAGTGGAAGGGTGGGAGGATGTAGGGGGTGGAAAAGAGGGTAAGGGATGGGGTGGGAGTGGGAGAGGTGTAGGGGAAGGGTGGAGAAATGTAGGGGGTGGAGGGGAGGGTGGGGGCGAGGGGTGGGGCAATATGGAACAAGCAATGGGGATGAGTCACAAGGAAAGAGGGTGAGGTGTTGGAATGAAAGAGAGGGGAAGGAAGAGAGGGAGAGAATGATCGAGTGAGTGTCTAATACATAAATAGTATACACACACACACACACACATATACTCACACACACAGGAAATTTAGAACCTTTTATACACACACACAGACACACACACTAAGTTAAAAACCTTTCACACACACACACAGACGAAATTTAGAACCTTTCACACACACAGACACACACACACACAAACAAAAACTAGTCAGCTTAAATCATTGTTCTGTTAACTCTATAACACTAAGAGTCTAATTACACCATACATACATACATACATACATTTTATTTTCGTCACAACATAAACTAGAATACCGGTACTGTCTCACAACTTACAACATTATAAATATATATATTATTCTATTACAACTCGGGGCTGCTCGGTCAGACACCTTGAGGAACTTCAACAACAACAACAACAATATCAACAACAACAACAATATCATCATCATCATCATCATCAACAACAACAACAACAACAACAACAACATCAACAACAACAAAAACTTAATCACAACTTACACCATGCATTTATAAACTGTATCACGTCACAATTAACATCATTTCACTATATTATCATATGACCACTTTTCACTATACACCTAAATACTCTATAATAATAATAATAATAATAATAATAATAATACACAACGCATACCTAATGTTTATAATGTGTGCTCAGTCGTAACTTGGTTTGCTGTTTACTCAATCGTATCTATATACACCCAGATAAATTTAATATATATCCTTATCACCATGCATGTAAATCCACTGTTACTATCTTTGCATTCACTCACTCTTCCATGAATATTTTTCCTTTCTATTCTAACCTAACCTAACCTAATCTAATCTTCTTCCTTTCTACTCTACCCTACCCTAACCTACTACCTATCTACCCTATCCTAACCTAATCTAACCTTTCTTTATAACCTAACCTAACTTAACCTAATCATACCTAACCTTCTTCCTTTATAACTATCAATCATCATCATCACGTAGAAGATGCGGGTGGGGTGGAGTGGAGAGAGTGTAAGTAAGATGGGGATAGGTGGGAAGGGTGTAAGATGGAGTAGGGTGGAGTGAAAAGTGTAAGGTAGGGTGGGAAGGGTGTCTGGGTGGGGTGGGAAAGCGAGTCTGGGTGGGGTGGGAAAGCGAGTCTGGGTGGGGTGGGAAGGGTGTAAGAAGGAGTAGGGTGGAGTGAAAAGTGTGAGGTAGGGTGGGAAGGGTGTCTGTGTGGGGTGGGGTGGGAGGCGTGAGTTCGCTTGTAATGGCAGGATTGGCCACGTCAAGGGGCCAAATATTTATGACGTCGACGATTCAGATGATGGAAGGAGAGTGTCGACAGCAGAGGGGGGGAAGAGAGGGTGGGGGGGGAAGAGAGGGGGAAGAGGGTGGAAGAGGGGGTAGATTGTGGCAGGGTGAGGGAGAGAGGGGGACAGGGTGAGGGCAAGGGTGGCAGTACGGTACGGTACGAAAAAAATATCGTAATTCCGCACGCTTAAAAATATCGTACCATAATTTCGTACCTTACCCAAAGAACCGTACCGGACTAGTACGAAAAAGTAAGATTTCGTACCGTAATTTCGTACCCAATATCGTACCAATGCCATAAATTACATCTCTAAAATTAATCAATTATATGAACTACCTCTGTAAACAGTTCCTTGTCCAGACTCGATTAAGTTCCCATAATTGTGTCTTTTGTTTTGTTATTAGTGAATATCACTGTAAATATACTAATATTACTATAAATAGAGTGTGTGTGTGACTGTGGGACTTGCACTAGGTTACCAAGGGTGAAGGCTGCAGTATAGGATATTATTACAAGGCAATGAGGGCCCAGGGTTGCCAGATGGCAGAAATATCTCACGGCAAAATTATGTGCATTTTACGACCAAATCCGGCCAAACTATTTTGTATATATATTTTAACAAATTTATGCAGGTTAGCCTGGCACGCAAATAAAAATAATGTTAACCCTGCACCTACATATAGGCCTACATAGTCATTTGATGCTGTACACATAACAAACAATAAGCAGATAAAAGGTAAAATATAGTATGCTTACCTTAATTTTAAAGTATACTGAAGCAAGTGTTTACATAATTTACAAAAAGCGTCTTCATTTCCTTCACTTGCTTTCTTAACCCAAATAAATTTCTCTTCCCATGATTCATTATATTTTCAACCACTGTCATAGGTTCCTTTCCATTTATATTTTGTTGACATTATGAATCTGTTTAAAAGTAATAAAGATTAGGTCAAAGAAATAAGAATAGGTCACTTTAACACCGAATAAGTTTCGTATATCAACACATACTGTGCAGTGGTATAGCCAATATCGAGTTCAAATTCAGACTGTCCTATTTTGCCTCGATCAACTCTTGCCAGATAAAAATCGCGTGAATCCTATAAAAGTCTAAGGCTCTAAGCCTATGGTAATTTAGGAAAATGTCATAGATATGTGTAATAAACTTCGTAGTGCAATTTTGGAATTATTATAATGAATATAATAATTAAGTAAGCAATGATTCAGTAATTGACTTACCTTACCCGGTTTATTAATTTACCTTCGTTGTGTTGGATCAAGGAAGGTTAATTTACTATAATTTATTGAATTCAGTCTTACACCAACGGAATTAATAAATTACTCACGTACTCACTTTTACTCACAAAAAAGCTAGCTAAATAAATGAGTTACCCTCGCGCGTGACTCCCGTTTTCTTTTCAATGTCTTTGCGAGTCTTTTCCAATGTACGAGTATAATTTCCAATGTCCTCGTTTAATTATTGGTGCTATTTCAAGACCTTCCTACTCAATTTACTTTAATTAATAATCAATATCAATCTAACCACAAGCCTTGATAATTACAGAGGTTAGTTTCAGTCTCAGTAATTTTCTTTTCAGTGTCCTTCAAACCAACACAATAATTTATCACTCGTTTATCTTACCTTCCACTGTCAATTGATTATGTTTTCTATTCAATCAATAAGACAGTGCATTGCAACCACGAACGTTGAAGATTATAACTAGTGACGAGACCATGTCATTAATCTTTAGCTGTGATTTTGCAAAGGGTAGACAGGAGCTGATCGATTACGTGTGTATACTCTGTCCGCCGTGTCCGGCTGAAGTCAAGACTACCGTTTTCAAATTTTCTCTACCCAACCAATAATTAGCTCCTCCCCCAACGTCTGGATCGATATTCACGGAGCCACACCCAACTATCTGAATATAATAACTGACTAGACTTAGTCTTCATATTATCTCATTTACACACACTAGCTATGCATGCAATGTAAATGCCGCCACATAAACTAAACATGGTAATTATCCACTTCACGAATCATATGAATAATAAGGAAATTATCTGTGTTCACGATAAAATCAATATTAATAAGCCACGAGTGAGAAAACGAATAATTTAACGGCTAGAGGGGGGGAGAAAACCACAGGCTTAAACACGAACGGTGTCTCCTGTTCCCCCACACAAGATACGATAGTAATTAACTTGTATGAAGGATTATGTAATTTCAGAATAAAATTCGGCCAAATCGTTTGGCCGTGAAAGCTTATATTTTTTACGGCCAGTAATTTTCGTATACGGCCAAATTTAAGGAATTTGGCCGCAAAAACGGCCATCTGGCAACCCTGAATGAGGCATACATACACCATGATAATTGAAGGGTAAATTAGAACTGCATAATAGACTATACTGTACACATTTTCCATATTTGTCTTGGAATCAACTAAACAAATCGACCAATAACACATTAAGAGGAAATACTAAACAAACGTCAACATAAGCTTTGCATTTTATTAGAGGAGTCCCGAGTCCCGAGTCACTGGACACGAACTGAACACGATAACGACAGTCTACGAGCAGCAGACGAGTAGATTAACACAAACACACGCTAAAAGAGAGTTAAACCTTAAAGTAGAACGTTCGTCAAGAAAATTAATTAGTTGCTTTTACATCTGGATATTAGGTTATTCTTGACAGAGGACAGTGGAATGTATATTCGAATTTTTAATAAGGTACGGAAAGGGTACGGAAAGAGTACGGAAAAGACCCCCCAAAAATAACGTAATTTCGTACCGTACCGTACTTAACAAAAATTATCGTACCGTAATTTCGTACCGTACTTTTAGGTTAAAAAATACCATACCGTACCGTAATTCCGTACCGTACCATACCATACTGCCACCCTTGGGTGAGGGAAGAGAGGGTGGCAAGGGAGGGGGAGGGGGAATGAGCAGGAGAAGGGGAGAGGGGCAAAGGTTTTTACACTCACATTCTCATCACTCAGTATTATTGTAAAGTCCTGAACGTTTGCCACCGACAGAAACGACACAAAACCAGACAAACTGACAACAATACCAAGCCAAGACTCACTGAAGCACGAATTTACTGAAGACACGAATTCACTGAAGCACGAATTTACTGAAGCACGAATTCACTGAAGCAAGAAATACTATAGAAGTCACAAGTGTATTCCTTCCTTCATTCCTTCATATTATTAAGGGAGGAAGTATAGTGTTGGAAAATCTGGAGCAACTGATTCCTCCAAACTATTCAAAGCAACAGAACACCATTATTTTTGTTAACTTGGGCCTGTTTCCTGTCATACTTTGGAGGAATCAAGGCGCTCCAATGTACACCAACAATATACAATCCCCTTTTTATAGTAATATTTTTTTTTTTAAGAGGCTTACAAATTCTGTTTCCAGGAATATATTGAATATTTTGAAGGAATATGTTTACCTCCAGTTTACCAATACTTTATTTTTATACTAGACGAAATCCCAGTGGTAAAAAGTGGAATATATGATAAAAAATGGGGAAGGGGGAAGGAAAATTGGGAGATGCGGGTCCCATAACCTCTTTCAAGAAGGCTACCCAACCCTGAATGTCCCTGAGTGGTGGGTGGAGGGAGGGTGGAGAGAGGTAGGTGGGTGGAGAGAGGTAAGTGGGTGAGTGGTGGGTGGAGAGAGCTAGGTGGGTGGGTGGTAAATGGGTGTGGGTGTGGGAGTGGATGTGGAGGACAGAGTAGTCGGGTGGAATGCCAATGAGTGAAATGGAGAGTGGGAGGAAGAGTGAGAGGATGAGTGGAAGAGGAGAGTAGAAGACACGAGGAGAGTGAAAGGAAAATAAAGTTTGTCTCCCAGTAGTAGTAGTAGTAGTAGTAGTAACAGTAGTAACAGTAGTAACAGTAGCAACAGTAGTAGCAGTAGTAGCAGTAGTAGCAGTAGTATCAGTAGTAGCAGTAGTAACAGTAGCAGTAGTAGTAGTAGCAGTAGTATGTATTATGTAGTATGTAGTAGTAGCAGTAGTAGTCTTTTCGGGTCTTCTCTTCTCTGAATACGTAATGACATTTTTGTAGTCTACATAAATTGATTCAGGGACTTTGAGGGGCGGGGGCGAAGGGGGGCAAAGAGGCGCTAAATCTCCCACCTGCAATTTAAGGCACCGTGTTTATGATGTAGTCAGTAAAGTGGAGATAAACGAGTCCTTCAAATATTGCCACGAAACACACACACACACATACACACACACATACACACACACACACACCTATATGGAATGAATTTGTTTCGTTGCATGGTCAGGAGGAATCAGAAGCTTCCAATTATTTTCATACACGTCCTACATACATTAATTAAATCCTCCTTCAGTAGATAATTATTTATGTAGTCGAATTTCTTTTGATATTTATGTAGTCGAATTTCTTTTGATATTTATGTAGTCGAATTTCTTTTGATATTTATGTAGTCGAATTTCTTTAGATATTTATGTAGTCGAATTTCTTTTGATATTCATGTAGTCGAATTTCTTTTGATATTTCAACTTAAAAATCGAAGGTTAAAAGGAGTCATAATATGGAAGGGAAATAATGACGGTGATTGTACTGTACATTTATAGAGGATTATGAAAGAGGGGGGGGGGGAGTTTATAGGGGGGGGGGAGGGTTTATATGGAGGGGGGAATGTGGTGTGGTATTGGACGCGGTGGCAACTCAGTGGGACAACGAGGTGAGTCAGAGGGGGGAGGAGGGGGGAGAGGGGGGAGGGAGAGGGGGGAGGGAGAGGGGGGAGAGGGGAGGGGGGAGAGGGGAGGAGGGGGGAGGGGGAGTGGGGAGAGGGGTGTTCAGATATGGGTTTGGGGAGCGAGGCGAGGTGATGTGAGAGGAGGGGAGGATAGGAATAGATCGAGGACTGAGGGGAGAGAGGTGAAGGGAGGGGAGGGGAGTAGGGGAGGTAGGGGAGAGAGGTGAGGGGAAGGGAGGTGAAGGGAGGGTGAGGGGAAGAGGAGAGAGGATCGAGAACTTGGGGGGGGGGGTCGATGGAGGGGGGGGGTCGATGGAGGGGGGGGGTCGATGGAGAGGGGGGGGGGCAAGACTCTAGGGAGGAAGAGAAGAAAGGGCTGAGAATGAAAAGAGAGAGAGAGAGAGAGGGAGGGGAGTGAAGGAGGAGGATATAAATTAGGAAAGAGAATAAAGGAAAGGGAGGAATGGGGGAGGACAGAGGAGAGGGAAACTAGGGAGGAAAAGGAGGAAAGAGAGGGAAGAGGAGAGTGTGGAGAGTAAATGAAGAGAGAGAGAGAGAGAGAGAGAGAGAGAGAGAGAGAGAGAGAGGGTAGAAGAGCGAAGGGAGAATGATGAAGGAAGGGAAGAGAGAGATGGAAGGAAAGAGGAGAGGAAGGGAGGAATGAGAAAGGAGTGTGTGTAAGGAAGGGAAAACGATAAAGGAAAGAAAGATATATATATATATATATTTTATTGGTGGATATTAAGCGTCGCAACATCAAGGTCCTATAGCGTCAGAAAAAGGTGATAGAGAGTGTGACAGCAAGCAGGAAGGAAATAAAAAGAAAAGAGAGAGAGAGAGAGAGAGACAGAAGGGGAATGGAGGGAGGGAAGGGAAGGGAGAGAGGTAAGGGATGGAAGGAAGGGAAGGGAGAGAGGTAAGGGATGGAAGGGAAGGGAGAGAGGTAAGGGATGGAAGGGAAGGGAGAGAGGTAAGGGATGGAAGGGAAGGGAGAGAGGTAAGGGATGGAAGGAAGGGAGAGAGGGAAGGGAAGGGTGAGTAGGAAAGAAGAAAGAATAATAACAAAAGAGGGAAGGGAGAGAGGGAAGGCAAAGGGAGGGAAGGCAAAGGGAGAGGGTCGAATCTAATATTGCCTTCTAGTTTGGTCATGTTATTGTTTATATAATTTCTCATAATATCATAAAAAAAAAAAAAAAAAAATCATGGTGAGGAGGTTGGTGAAGGTGGTAGTGGTGGTGGTGGAAGTGGTAGTGGTGGAAGTGGTAGTGGTAGTGGTGTGGATGGTGTCACGAGTCAAATTTGATCGTGACATATTAATCAATTAAGTATAGGAATAATGCTTCAGCCTAGTGGTTGAGAAAACGAAAGGCAGGAGTGTGTGTGGCGAACGGGAGACAGCGTGCCTGTTTGAACCTGTGTTTTCTCCCCCTCTCTGCCGTTAAATCCTTCGTTTCCCCACTCGTTGGCTCTGTAATTATTGATTTTTGCGTACACACAGTTATTCTTTTAAAATCTCCATATGATTCGTGAAGAGGATAATTACCATGATTAATTTACGTGGCGTCATTACAATTGCATGTATGGCTGGGTGTGTGAATGTGTATAATATGAGGTTCTAGTCAGACAGACAGTAGGATTCAAACTATTGTGTGCGGCGCCTGTATATCGATCCAGACGTTGGTAGCTTGTGGGAGGAGCTATAGCCTGGCTGGGGATTTCTCATGATTTAAACTTCAGTTCATCTCCTACTCGTACTCAGCATGCACGTAGCCTCGTGGCGCTCTAGCCTCTCGTTGGAGTAGCAGACTGCGATGGTCGAATTCATTCAGTTACGGCATACTAATGATTCGTGATCGAGTGCTGGGTGTGTGTTTGAACATTGAAAATTGCGAGTGGGAGGACAATTCATGTATGAGTATAGAAAAACTCTCATACGTGAATATTTTGAACTCCGAGTTCGGCTTCACCATCTTGTAACACGTACGTGGCCCTCTCGACCTCTCGTCTCTTTACGGTAACACGCAGGGCTGACAGTGAATGCCAGAATACTCGGTGCCATTCACCAGTTTTTCTCTAGTGCTTCACGGAGTCACTCTTGTTGTCGTTACTTGCAACAGAAAAGCAAATGATACGAGGTAAGGTTTTATGCCAATGTAGCGTTCTGCATCCTACTTGGTGTAATATAGAAAACGAGTGCCATGTGTGTGACTTTGAAAATTACAGATGTGAAGAACTGGTGTCTATGTGAAAATAGGAAACTTAATCACATAGATACTGGAACTCGTATTATTAGATTTATATTTATTATTGATTAAAGTAATTGAGTAGGGGTCAGGAAATAGCACCATAAGATTACAAGTGTTTGGGGAATGTAACACCTTGGTTACACACGTAATATTCGCTCTCGTCCACTCATTCACGTGGATATGACGAGTGATAAATTACAGATGTGACATTGAAAATTAACTGAGGTGAGACATAAAAAAAAATGAGACATAGAAAAATGAAGAACATAGAAAAATAGAAACATAGAAAATGGAGAACAGAAAATCGACTGAACATTCGATGGAAAATAAAGCGAGAAAATATTGTACTCGAAGGAAAACAACGAGGACAACACGACTCCGACCGATAGAAAACGGGAGTCATATTAAGAGGTAACTTAAGTATTTAGTTAGCTAGCTTTGCGTGTGGATGAGTGTGAACGTGTGTGACTATATTAATTGATTTCATGTTGGTGTTACTGGAAATTCAATAAATATAGTTAAGCGATTGTGATTGGTTGTTTCATACACCATATCCTTTCATTCTATAATTTATAAATGCATACATATCGGAAGACCTCACATTAAAAATAAATATGTTGACAAAAAAAGAACTTGCAATGAAGGGGAATAATTTAACCTCTGAAACCTTCTTTGAGCCAACACAATTAAGGTTAATTAATAAAAACCGGGTAAGGTAAGTCAATTGATGAATCATTGCTTACTTAATTATTATATACATTATGATAATTCAATGTTGCACTAGAAAGTTTATAATTGCATGGATCTCCAAGGTGGGCCACAAAATCTTTCAGTTGCGTATATTTGTACAAGTCGAGTTTCTCTCCTTATATTTTGTCACAATGGCGCCCAACGTGGGGCCCCTCGATTTTTGCATTGAAATTCCAGTTCCACACATTCACACTTCCACGAGATAGTTAGGATATAATTGTCCAGAAATTAAGGCAATAGAAATGACACGAAATAATTTTTACATGCTACCCTTCATGGATTTATGCTTTAAGTACAACGCTTGGCATGTGAAGGTAAGAAGTACTACACAACCCGACATGGGTGTGCTTCTTTTATGACCACATTTTGTACAGGTTGTTGTAACATCACCAGAGCAGCGTGTATTGTTAAACCTAGTACGTGGCCAATTGTTTTCTAACAGTAGGCATGATTAATGCTACGGTAATGTTAGTGGTTCCCGAACAAAGGAATTCACTCCACATATGACCAATTGTCTATGTGAATTTAGGACAGATGTCCTGGTGTCTCGATGTTGAGACGGCGTAATGCCAATTTTTTTCTAGCGGTAGGCATGAATTAATGCTACTGTAACTTTAGTGGTTCCTGAAGAAAGGGAATTCGCTTCACATATGACCAAAGATGTCAATGTGAAATTTAGGACAGATGTCCTGGTATCTCGATGTTAAGAGACCGTGTTGGCAATATAATATTTACTTCGCATACGACCACAGTTTGTCGATGTGAATTTTAGGACAGGTGTCCTCATGTCTCGATGTTTGAGACAGCGCAACATGCGCAAGGTAACATTTACTACACATACGACCAAAGCGTGTCTATGTATATTTAGGACAGGTGTCCTCGTGTCTCTACGTTTGAGACAACGTAAGAAAATATGCAATGGAAGGAAATGCAACATAGGAGTTTTAGAAACAAGCGAGTATATATTAATTCGTACCGAAGTAGCGAAGTTAACCTCTTCGTACGGAGATAACCAGTGGTGGAGCGTTCCCTGGTTATCTCACTCGTTGTTATTGTTATCTCTGAGTGCAACGAGCACAACTCTTACTAATATACATGTATTGCATTTTGTACCAATTTATCCAAACTCAGATTTGGCGGTTCACCTCGGTCTGATGTTTGGATATTGCATTGGGTCTTCCAAGACTTGGGTTCCAGCGGTTATCCCTGATTCGAGTCTTGGATGATTAATTAATATATATTTGCCTTCCAGAATATTTATTGCATTTATTTTCTTACAAATGATGTAACAGATACACAATGTATTACATACACCACACAAATAAAACTTGCTTAAATGTGTACAAATTGTACTAGAATAATTACCAGGGACATTCACTTTGCTTCGGAGTTTCTCCATAGAATTGAAAACTAACGTAAATGTATGGAGTTTTTCACTCATTGGCAACCGTGAATTTGTACCTGTGATATTCATTTGACACATACATGAGTGAGTGAAGTGTGGATGAGTATTGTATAAAGTTATACATGCAATGCGCCGTAGCCCTTCACGAGTCGAGACATCGCATGGAGCAATGTCTTTGTGTTTGTGCGAATGTCACGAGTCAAATTTGATCGTGACATATTAATCAATTAAGTATAGGAATAATGCTTCAGCCTAGTGGTTGAGAAAACGAAAGGCAGGAGTGTGTGTGGCGAACGGGAGACAGCGTGCCTGTTTGAACCTGTGTTTTCTCCCCCTCTCTGCCGTTAAATCCTTCGTTTCCCCACTCGTTGGCTCTGTAATTATTGATTTTTGCGTACACACAGTTATTCTTTTAAAATCTCCATATGATTCGTGAAGAGGATAATTACCATGATTAATTTACGTGGCGTCATTACAATTGCATGTATGGCTGGGTGTGTGAATGTGTATAATATGAGGTTCTAGTCAGACAGACAGTAGGATTCAAACTATTGTGTGCGGCGCCTGTATATCGATCCAGACGTTGGTAGCTTGTGGGAGGAGCTATAGCCTGGCTGGGGATTTCTCATGATTTAAACTTCAGTTCATCTCCTACTCGTACTCAGCATGCACGTAGCCTCGTGGCGCTCTAGCCTCTCGTTGGAGTAGCAGACTGCGATGGTCGAATTCATTCAGTTACGGCATACTAATGATTCGTGATCGAGTGCTGGGTGTGTGTTTGAACATTGAAAATTGCGAGTGGGAGGACAATTCATGTATGAGTATAGAAAAACTCTCATACGTGAATATTTTGAACTCCGAGTTCGGCTTCACCATCTTGTAACACGTACGTGGCCCTCTCGACCTCTCGTCTCTTTACGGTAACACGCAGGGCTGACAGTGAATGCCAGAATACTCGGTGCCATTCACCAGTTTTTCTCTAGTGCTTCACGGAGTCACTCTTGTTGTCGTTACTTGCAACAGAAAAGCAAATGATACGAGGTAAGGTTTTATGCCAATGTAGCGTTCTGCATCCTACTTGGTGTAATATAGAAAACGAGTGCCATGTGTGTGACTTTGAAAATTACAGATGTGAAGAACTGGTGTCTATGTGAAAATAGGAAACTTAATCACATAGATACTGGAACTCGTATTATTAGATTTATATTTATTATTGATTAAAGTAATTGAGTAGGGGTCAGGAAATAGCACCATAAGATTACAAGTGTTTGGGGAATGTAACACCTTGGTTACACACGTAATATTCGCTCTCGTCCACTCATTCACGTGGATATGACGAGTGATAAATTACAGATGTGACATTGAAAATTAACTGAGGTGAGACATAAAAAAAAATGAGACATAGAAAAATGAAGAACATAGAAAATGGAGAACAGAAAATCGACTGAACATTCGATGGAAAATAAAGCGAGAAAATATTGTACTCGAAGGAAAACAACGAGGACAACACGACTCCGACCGATAGAAAACGGGAGTCATATTAAGAGGTAACTTAAGTATTTAGTTAGCTAGCTTTGCGTGTGGATGAGTGTGAACGTGTGTGACTATATTAATTGATTTCATGTTGGTGTTACTGGAAATTCAATAAATATAGTTAAGCGATTGTGATTGGTTGTTTCATACACCATATCCTTTCATTCTATAATTTATAAATGCATACATATCGGAAGACCTCACATTAAAAATAAATATGTTGACAAAAAAAGAACTTGCAATGAAGGGGAATAATTTAACCTCTGAAACCTTCTTTGAGCCAACACAATTAAGGTTAATTAATAAAAACCGGGTAAGGTAAGTCAATTGATGAATCATTGCTTACTTAATTATTATATACATTATGATAATTCAATGTTGCACTAGAAAGTTTATAATTGCATGGATCTCCAAGGTGGGCCACAAAATCTTTCAGTGTGTATTGCAAAGTCGAGATTCTCTTTTAATTTTGTCACAGATGGTAGTGGTAGTGGTGGAAGTGGGGATGGTAGTGGTGGAAGTGGTAGTGGTAGTGGGGATGGTAGTGGTGGAAGTGGTAGTGGTAGTGGGGATGGTAGTGGTGGTAGTGGTAGTGGTAGTGGGGATGGTAGTGGTGGAAGTGGTAGTGGTAGTGGGGATGGTAGTGGTGGAAGTGGTAGTGGTAGTGGGGATGGTAGTGGTGGAAGTGGTAGTGGTAGTGGGGATGGTAGTGGTGGAAGTGGTAGTGGTAGTGGTGGTGGTGATGGGGATATATCTGTGTTCATAATTTTGCTGGCTATATATACCTATTTCTCCAAACTAAACAGCTACTGATCCCCTAATGCTGTAAATAACATGGAGGTATATATTGTGTTTCCTGGGACAGTCTGGAGTAAACAGTGTCCATATAAATCACCAAAAATGAGGTTCGTTCTTCCCTTAATTAACACAGAAAATATGTGTAGAGTAAAAAAAAAAAAAAAAAAAAAAAATGGAAGTCTGTAAAATTTTGTGGATATACCTGTATATATATAAAAAAAAGTTATAACTTTGAATTTTCATAAAGTATTTTAATTTTGAATAAGTGTTTTAATTTTCATAAAGTGTTTTAATTTTCATTAAGTGTTTTAATTTTCAAGAAGTGTTTTGATTTTCAAGAAGTGTTTTGATTTTCAAGAAGTGTTTTGATTTTGAAAACATGTATTAATTTTGAAGTGTTTTAATTTTGAAAAAGTTTTATTTCATATAATTTTGATAATGTTTTAATTTTGAAAAAGTATTATAATTCTGATGCTCTCAAACTTTTAAAAATTTCCATTATCTTACGCCACTTGCCTCAATACACCTGCCCATTAAGGGGGGGTGGGAATAGGGGACAGCCTTTCTACCTTTTCTATTTTCATACACGATCACGTGATGTAGTCGGAAAATATTGGAGGGTAGAGAGTCCTTCAAACATTGCCACGAAACAAACACACACACACACACATACACAAACACACACACAAACGTGTGTGTGTTTGTGAGTGGGAGTTGTTTGTATGCATGCATGTATGTATGTATGTATGTATGTGTATGTAAACATGTGTGTGTGGGAGTTGTTTGTATGAATGTATGTATTGTATGTATGTATGTGTATGTAAACGTATGTGTGTGAGTGGGAGTTGTTTGTATGTATGTATGTATCTGTGTATGTGTGTATTTTGGGAGGTCCGAAGTTCCCATTAAGTTGTCAGGTTGTCTCCGGTTCTTTCTGTCCGGCTTGTCACTCCCAGCCTCGGACACACACACACACTTACAAAACCCGGTTATTATTACTGTCTGGAAGAAAGGGGGGGGGGGATGGAGGGAAAGAGGAAGGTGGGTGGAGAGAAAGAGGAAGGTGGGTGGAGAGAAAGAGGGGGGATGGAGAGAAAGAGGAAGGTGGGTGGAGAGAAAGAGGGGGGGATGGAGAGAAGAGGGGGGAGGAGAAGGACAAAACTTTAAATAGATAATATTAAAAAAATATAATAATATAAAAGATAATTAATATAAAAAGATAATAATAAAAAAAAAATAAAGTATAATAAAAGATAATTTAAAATAATAATATAAAAGTATAATTATATATAAAAGATAATAATACATAAAAATAATATATATAAAAGTATCATGATATATAAAAAAAAAAATAATAATAATATAAGTGTAATAATAAAAAAAAATAACAAACGAGGATAAATAAACCACATATGTTCATTATTTTTATGTATTCATTATTTTTATTTCATTTTGGTACAAACATTATTAATTAATCTTAGGGTATAGAAATTTACAGTATTTTTTTTTATTATTATTTAACTTAATTCTAATTCACCTCAAAATTTAATATTATGAGTACATTGTTTTGAGTGGTAGTTCTGGAGCACATTGATTCCTCCAAAGTATGCCAGGAAACAGAACCAGATGAACAAAAATAATGGTGTTCTGTCGTTGCTTGGAATAGTTTGGAGAATTCAGTTGCTCCAGATTTACCAACACAAAATAAATTCCCCCTTTTTTAACGAGGAATAGGCCTATATATTTTTGTCTTTATTTACCTCTATTAGCAAAATGAGGTAATAAATGTACAGTTGGGTTCACATTTCTCTTAATTAATTAAGGACCCTGTGATGTAGTCTAAAAGTTGGAGAAAAATGAGTCCCTCAAATATAACCACGAAACACCACCTATATGGAAGGAGCTTGTTTCGTGGCATGGTCAGGAGGAATCAGAAGTCTCCAATTTTATACATGATCACAGGGTCCTTAAGGGGAGAGTATACTTTTAGTAGACTACAGCGTCTTGATTCCTCCAAAGTATGCCAGGAAACAAATACAGATGAATTAAAAATATGGGTATCCTGTTGCCTGGAATAGTTTGGAGGAATCATTATCTCCAAAAATGTCAAAACTAAACCCTCCCCTTAATTTAACTCGTAAAAGTTTTAACAAATTTGAGGGCCCTTACTGGAGCTCTATGAATTCTCCAAACTACTCCGGGCAACAGATTCCCTAATAGAAATACTGAAGGGTTCTGTGGCCTGGATTATTTTGGAGGATTCATAAAGCTCCAGTAAGGGCCCTCAATTTTTTTTAAACTAAGGGCCTTATTTTTTCTATCACCTCGTTTTCAAAGTAAAGAGGAGACCGAACTTTTGGCCTTAACTGTACAACATAGCATCTTAGTAATAATTTTTATACACGACACCATTCTCACCCCAAATGGAAAATGTATGAATAAATTTGACTTACACTCTTAATATCTACGAATTGGATATGTATTCAATCAACCAATCAACCAACCAACCAATTATTTTTTCCTTCCTTGCAGGGTATTTATATTGGAGAGGTTAGGTTTAGTTTGGTTTTTAGGTAAAGTTAAATTAGGTTAAGTTAAGTTAGGTTAAGTCAGGTTAGGTTAGGTTAAGTTAGGTTAAGTCAGGTTAGGTTAAGTCAGGTTAGGTTAGGTTGTTAGGTTAGGTTAGGTTAGGTTAAGTTAGGTTAGTATTGGTTAGGTTAGTATTGGTTAGGTTAGGTTAGGTTAGATTAGGTAAAGTTAGATTAGGTAAAGTTAGGTTAGGTTAGTATTGGTTAGGTTAGTATTGGTTAGGTTAGTATTGGTTAGGTTAAGTTAGGTTAGGTTAGGTTAGGTTAGGTTAGGTTAGGTTAGGTTAGGTTAGGTTAGGTTAGGTAAAGTTAAGTTAGGTAAAGTTAAGTTAGGTAAAGTTAGGTAAGGTTAGGTTAGGTTAGAGGTTAGGTTAGAGGTTAGGTTAGAGGTTAGGTTAGAGGTTAGGTTAGAGGTTAGGAGAGGTTAGGAGAGGTTAGGTTAGAGGTTAGGTTAGAGGTTAGGTTACAGGTTAGGTTAGAGGTTAGGTTAGGTTAGAGGTTAGGTTAGGTTAGGTTAAACAGTCTTTCACCCATGCATACATCTCAAGAAAAAATTAGCTTTATATTAATTTTAACGTTCTGTCTGGTTATATAAAAAAAAATACATCTTGGATCACATGTTATTAAGACTAGATCAATTAATTACAAACCAAGGGAATTATTGTCATCGTAATTGTAGTGTATATATTTACATTAAACTCGAAATCTGGTATAAGAAAATTTTAATCACATGCATCTCAAATTAAATCGCATTCATCTCAAATAATAATGTGTTCATCTCACCTCACACTCATCTCAGCCAATAATATGTTCATCTCGCATTACATTCATCTCAAATAATAAATAATCACCTTAGGTTAACTCAAGTGGTGTATTAATCTTCCTAATAGTGTGAATGAGTGAATAAATAATAATAATTAATAATAATAATAAATAGTGAGTGAATAAAAATAAACTAAATATAATAAAATAACAGCCTACACCCCCAGATCACATATAATTCAGATTAGACCAATAATCAGTGTAATCCTTGTACGTAATGAGTCTGGCCAGCACGGGACAGTACGCCGCTAAAGCCGTCGCCACCAGAGCCAGCATGTAGGCGTACCCGAGTTCACACGTGCCCGAGGCGTACAGAGAGGCGGCGTCCCCACACTGCATCCTGACGAAGGGAGAACCCAACCCCAGGGGATACAACAACAAACCCACAGCTTGAAGGGAAACTGAAGCAAGGAGAAATATACGTGGGTTAGTAAGCTATACAGTAGTAAATTAAGTTGTGTTATTATTATTATTATTACTACTATTATTATTACTATTATTATTATTATTATACAGCTACTGAATCACAGCTTGTAGGGAAACTGAAGCAAGGAGAAATACACAAGGGTTAGTAAGCTCTATAGTAGTAAATTAAGTTATAGTGTTATTATTATTATTATTACTATTATTATTACTATTACTATTATTATTACTATTACTATTATTATTACTATTACTATTATTATTACTATTACTATTACGATTACTATTACTATTACGATTATTATTACTATTACGATTATTATTACTATTACGATTACTATTACTATTACTATTACGATTATTATTACTATTACGATTATTATTACTATTACTATTATTATTACTATTACTATTATTATTACTATTACTATTACTATTACTATTATTATTACTATTACTATTACGAATACTATTACTATTACTAATACTATTATTATTACTAATACTATTATTATTACTAATACTATTACTATTATTACTATTACTATTACTATTACTATTATTATTATTACTATTACTATTATTATTATTACTATTACTATTATTATTACTATTACTATTACTATTATTATTACTATTATTATTACTATTACTATTATTATTACTATTACTATTATTATTACTATTACTATTACTATTACTATTACTATTGTTATTACTATTACTATTGTTATTACAATTACTATTATTATTACTATTACTATTATTATTACAATTACTATCACTATTACTATCACTATTACTATTACTATTACTATTATTATTACTATTACTATTATTACTATTATTACTATTACTATTATTATTATTACTATTATTATTATTATTATTATTATTATTATTACTATTATTATTACTATTACTATTATTATTACTATTACTATTATTATTACTATTACTATTATTATTATTATTACTATTATTATTATTATTACTATTATTATTACTATTACTATTATTATTACTATTATTATTACTATTACTATTATTATTACTATTACTATTATTATTATTATTACTATTACTATTATTATTATTATTACTATTATTACTATTATTATTATTATTACTATTACTATTACTATTATTATTATTATTACTATTATTATTATTATTATTATTTTACAGCAACAGAGGGAGAAACATACATACATATTTGGTTAGGGCATTGTTACTGCTATTAAAACTAGGTTAGGTTAAGATACGGTAGTCTAGGCTAGGTTAGATTCGGTTAGACTGAGTTAGGTTAAGCTAAGTTAAGTTAAGTCTTCTCCTGAGGAAAATAATAGTGAGGAAAAGTGAGTAAAATTAGGAAAATAATGAGGAAAATGGCCTAGTGAGGAAATAAATGAGGAAAATAGTGAGGGAAATAATGATGAAAATAGCCTAGTGAGGAAATAAATGAGGAAAATAGTGAGGGAAATGATGAAAATAGCCTAGTGAGGAAAATTGTGAGGAAAATAGTGAATAAAATAATGAGGAAAATAGCCTAGTGAGTAAAATAGTGAGTAAAATGGTGAGTAAAATAATGAGTATAATAGCCTAGTGAGTAAAATGAGTAAAATGAGTAAAATAGTGAATAAAATAGTGAATAAAATAATGAATAAAATAGTGAGTAAAATAGTGAGGAGGAGCCAGACAAAGTTGAGCTGAGACTCTTATCTTTTCCAGTCACTCTCTTTCCAATTGGTCACGGAGCGTCAAAGTTTTAGAGAGACACAGAGGTTTGTATTCCATTCCTCTTCCATCGGTGGGTGGGTCGCTCTGAGAAATCCCACACACACACACAAAGTCGTAAGGCAGGCAGGAACTATTGTCTATCTATCATGATCTTTGTGTCCCATTTGCTACGTTGCTTTAATTCAGTGTGTGTGTGTGTGTGTGGGTGTGTGTGATGTGGTGTGTGTGTGTGTGTGTGGTGTGTGTGTGTGTGTGTGTGATGTGTGTGTGTGTATGTATTAAGTTTTCTTGGACAAGTTTATCATCAGAGTTTTATGCATTTGATGATGATTTTTTTTTTTTTTTTTTTTTTTTTTTTGCCTGTGACTTTTTGGTATTTGTTTGGCTTACATCATGCTTCAGTGTTAAGTATATTTATTTATTTATTTACTTATTTATTAACTGTATATATGTCAAACGTGGATGTTGTTTTATTTCTGTATTATTTGGTGGACAATTTTAAGTAGTTAGTGATGGTAGTCAATATAGATCTGAATCAATGTGCATAATTATATGATTCAACAAAAGCTTAACTTAACCTACAAACGCTGTAATTATGTTTGATGTCTTGAACTGATTTGGGATATTATGACATTCTCTACAATTATTTTTTTTATCTAACTCTCTTAGCATAGAAAATATAAAATACAGCACAATGATCGTATTAAATGTCATCTGTGTCTTAATCTAAATATAAAGTACCGTACAATTGTCGTATTAATGTTGTGTGTGTCTTAATCAGAATATCTTCTTAATAATAAAAAATACAGTACATTGATCGTATTATATTCCATTTGATTCTGTACAAAATTTAATAAAACTTGAATGGAATAGAGTACATTGATCGTATTATATTCTATGTGATTCTTTACAAACTTTAATAATAATAAACTTGAGTGGATTGGAGTACCTGCTGCTGCCTGTATGTTAGCTGACACGTGTGCTAGAGCTGCCCTTGCCTGTGTTGTGGGTAGGAAGGGCACCACCAAGGCAGCTACACCCGTCACTCCAAGCAGGGCCCCTCCTCCACCATACAGTGCCCCTACCATGACCCACACAGCAGAGGGTAGTGCCCCATGGTGTCCCTCCCCTGCACTCTGACCCACAGCGGCACACCTCTGTTGTTGATCCCCCCTTACCTCCCCCCCCACACACCACGCCCACACCCCGAACATGGTGGGTGGTGAGGGGGTGTGACGTACGAACCATGTGGGTGTGAAGAGTGCCGTGAGTGAAGCCATGGCAACCAATAATGACACTAGAGTCCATAGTGCCACCACACTCCAAGATGTAGCCCACGTCCAACCACGAACCTTCATTACATACCTAGTCGAAATCACTTCATTTTCACTTCATTACCATATTTTCACTTCATTAATATATCCTCACTTCATTAATATTTTACTTCATTAAATATCACTTCATCAACATTTTATCATTTCATCCGCATATTTTCACTTCATTAATATATCACTTCATTATCATATTTTCACTTCATTAATATATCACTTCATTAGCATATGTTCACTGCATCTACATATTCTCATTTCATTAACATACTCTCATTTCATTAACATACTCATTTTATCAACATATTCTCACTTGATCAGCATATTCTTAATAGACAAATATGTTTTCACTTCACTAGTCTATTCTCACTTCAGTCTATTCTCATTTTACCAGCCTATTCTCACTTCACCATATCCTCATTTGACGAGCTGGTATTTTCTTATTAAATTTTTGACGAGCATATTTTCACTTCATCACATCCTCATTTGACTAGAATTTCTTACCTTATACTTGGGCAACTTTTCATTCGTTTATAGTTTTTGTTTATATTTTCACGCCGTCATCGTATTTTCTGTATCATCGTATGTCATCATTTTACATCATCATATTCACCGGAGGACATATAAATCTTACGAGTATATTTATCTCTTTTCTTTCATCACATATTTTTCACTTTACGAACATAGGCAATCATCATTTCTCAAGTAGCCTTTTTACTACATCATCATACGACAAACAAACGCCCACACACCCACACTTACTCACTTCATTTCATTATATTCAGGGTTATATTCAATTCATGATGAGTCTCCACCAACCCAACAACAACACCTCACACCACACAATCACAAAGTTGACACCAAGTCCATTGTGATTAGGCTAGTTAGTTGGATAGTTGGCTACCACTTTGTACCATTAATTTCTAAAACTGTGGTGTACTATAGTCTTTCCTTCACATCCTTCAGAATCACGTTGTTGTTGTTGTTGTTGTTGTTGTTGTTTAGTGGTACCCGGTAGTGTATTTATTTATCTTCGGGTGCAATGGATGTGGAAATGTTTATATATTATTATTTATATTTGCACAACTCAAATTATATGATACTAAAAAATAATAAAAATAAAATATACACACACACACACGTAGGCTACACACACGTTTCAAAAGTAATGCAACTCACTCCCCAATCTGTTCAACTCAATGCAATCCACGTTTTGTCTGACCCATATTGGAGCCTCAGTCAGTTCCCAAAAGTCAGGTTATTTGTTTACTTATTGAAAGTGAAGTGTTCTCCACCACTCATGGCTTGTAGTACTTTGATATAAAATGTAGAAGGGAGTTTGTTTGTGCTCTAAAAAAACAACGTATTCTATTATGATATTCAGAGCTTCGTACACACACACACACACACATACTTCAAAAGTAAAGGCCCTTTCTCAAAGCCTTCAATAAATTGTTCTGACTAACACCAGACGCTTTTTAACACTCAACGATTAAGAACAATTTCTATGAACACACAGACAACGAACCTAAACTTATATTACACACAGACTAACACCAGACAATTTATAATGTCTCAAAATAATCAGCAGCCTCGTCTTTCAAGAACTACAATATATTTGGTAATTAATGGCATACCGGTACTGATATTTTTTCTCCTTGACTGTACAGTGGCGGCATTAATGTACACTTTTGGTACGTACACTTGAGAGCCTTGATTCCTCCAAAATATGCCAGGAAACGGGACATTATTATCAAAACGTATGGTGGCCTGTTGCTGAGAATAGTTTGGAGAAATCAGTTGCTTCCACATCTACCAAGGCTCACTATAATAATGTAAAAACAAACAAAAAAACTCTAGAAATACACACGAGGCTCAAACTCCTATCACATCTTTTAATAAGTATTCAGTCCCCTGGTGCTTTCATGAAGGACTTTATTTAGCTTCAATTTTCTGACTACAACACAGGGTCCTTAATATTATCTCTCAAATTTATGCATATATTGATTTCAGCGTTGTCATTACGAAGAAAAAATAAAAGGGAATGAACAACGATTTATGTTCCAGACTGTACATTCCATTACACCAATGTAACTCTTTAGCTGCTAAGGGTCTGTTGTTGTTGTTATTATTGACATTTCACACCAAGCGTTACAACACACACACACGTTTGATGGACCACGAGGACGGAGCGACACACACCCTCACCCTCCCGTTGCTGCAGACACACTGACTGCCGGTTATTTAACTCGAGTCTAGTGCCTGCCTATATGACTGGTGGTGGTGCCGTGGTGTGACTATGTGTGTGTGTGTGTGTGTATTTGTGTGTGTGTGTGATAGACTTGATGCCTGGATTGGATGGATTCCGTAGTGCCTTCCAGTTGTTCACCAGAAAAGAGAGAGAGAGAGAGAGAGAGAGAGATAGAGAGAGAGTGCGTGTTTGTGTGTACGGATTTTGTAGTGCCATCAAGTTTACCAAAAAAAAGTGAGACAGTGTGTGTGTGTGTGTGTTTATGTGTGTGTGTGTACGGATTCTGTAATGCCAGCAGCCAGCCTGTAGACTAAAGAGAGACTGTGTGTGTGTGTGTGTGTTACGTTCCTAGCAGTGTTGCCAGCTTGCTTTCCCCTACAGATCCAGCCCAATTGTTTTCCCCAACTTAGTAATAATTATCAAGTCAAATATCAGCGTTTGATAATGACCAAAAAAATAGCCTCAATGAACGAAAAATATGCCCGAAAAAGTCCCATTGCCCGAAAAATAGTCCCAAAATCCGAAAAATAGCTCAAAATTAGCTGGACTTGTGAATATATGTAAATAATACCTTAATTAAAGAGATACGGTACATAAAAAAAAACAAGCCCTTATATCCTCTTAGCCCAATATCTGTAAATAGCCAAAAGTATAATAGAAAAATAGCCCATACTTTCTTCTCACAGTGAAATTAGAAAAGATATCTAGAATTAATAAATAAAACTAAACTTAAGATAATATAATAAATATAGGAAAAATATATGCAAATTAATATAAATAATATAAATAATAAAATGAGCAGCAGTTGTCCCAGTTAAGTATCAATAAAAAAAAATAAAATAAAAATATCCATATTGGTAACACTGACTCCATTCACTCGGTATCATTATTGGCAACAGTGACTCCATTCCCTCAGTCTCTCCTCCCTCTCAATTCTTTCCTCCCTTTCTCTTTCATTTTGTTTTCTTTTTCAATCAAGCGTATAGAGGAATGGGGAGAGGGAGGGTTGGAAGGGGAGAGGGAGGGTTGGAAGGGGAGAGGGAGGGTTGGTAGGGGAGAGGGGGGGTTGGTAGGGGAGAGGGAGGGTTGGAAGGGGAGAGGGAGGGGTGGAAGGGGAGAGGGAGGGGTGGAAGGGGAGAGGGAGGGGTGGAAGGGGAGAGGGAGGGGTGGAAGGGGAGAGGGAGGGGTGGAAGGGGAGAGGGAGGGGTGGAAGGGGAGAGGGAGGGGTGGAAGGGGAGAGGGAGGGGTGGAAGGGGAGAGGGAGGGTTGGAAGGGGAGAGGGAGGGTTGGAAGGGGAGAGGGAGGGTTGGAAGGGGAGAATGAATAGAAAGATAACGTTAAATTGGATAAAAGAACGAACAGGAACATAGCAACTGATGATAGGGAAGAGGAGAAGGGTTGATAAAAGGAGACAGAAATGAAAACAGTAAAAATATAAATGAAAGGGAAGAGAAGAAAGTTGGGATAAAGGAGGCAGAAAAAAACAACAAATAAAAATGAAAAGGGCAAAATATGGTCCATGAAATAAAGGGAAGATGAAAGAGTTTGAAGAAAAAAAAGTATAATAAAAATAAAAAGGGCAAAATATGGTCCATGAAATAAAGGGAAGGGGAAAGGGTTTGAAAATAAAAAAGAAAAAAAAGTAATAAAAATGAAAAAGGCAATATGGCCCATGAAATAAGGAATAAAAGTGAGAAAGTAATCAACACCTCGAGGCTTCAGTGTTTCCATCTAGTGAGACACATGTGAATCACTCGTCAACAACTCGAGGCTTCACTCAGTCCTCTCGAGGCCTCACAACTAAATCCTACTAACAGCCTATATAGACACAAGGTCGAGACAAAAAAATACCATACATAATAATAAATATACATGTAGTGCATAAATTACATAGAAAATACAAGTTAATAAAAGAGAACTATGATGATTGATTTAGAGTTTTAGACTAAGGTACAAAAAAAAAAGGTAATTTTTATAAACTTAAATGAATTATAACTATGAAACAAAATCGTTGAAGAGTTCGTATTTGTGAAGTTGCAAGATGAAGCCATTAAATTCCTTCACAAACTACAAGGTCTTAAGGGGGTGTGGGAATAGGGGGACAGGCTTGGGTTTTTTTTTGGGGGGGTGCAGGAGTAGGGGGACAGGTTTGGGGTGGGGTGGGGTGGTAGAAAGCCTGTCCCTTATTCCCGCACCCACCCATAGCCCCCCAAGCCTGTCTCCTTACTCCCGCACCCCCTAAACCCCCCCAAGCCTGTCCCCTAATTCCCACCCCCCCTTAAATAACAGATTCCCTCAGTATAAATAAAAACCTTAATTGTTATGTTGCACTGTTTGTAGGAATCGATAACTTCTAATCATTAAAACACATTTTTTTTCAGACTCACGGAATCCAATGACCACACACACAGACACACACACACGAAAACACAACATAATATAACACACACACACACACACACACGAAAACACAACAGAATGAAACACCAGAATACATTTTACCTTCCATCACACTTCGCTAATCATGTATATATATAAATAAAATGTAACTTAGAGAAATAGTAGAGAAATAGTACAGTACATACCTTACGCTGTTGTGATGATGATGATGTGGATGTTTATTTTCGTTTGATCATTTTCTTAGGCTTGGGAAACTCACACGTGGCGTCCATTATTGATTATTAGGTAAATTTACAGTAAACCTGGGTTCAGTAAAACGTATATATTAGTATGTTTTACCACTAACTATGACCATTCTAAGACTATTTTCTTCAATGGTGTTTCTCTCGGAAATGCCCCGTTTTCGAGATATGCCCAGTTTTCATACCCCATACAAACTTGGGGGAGAGCCTGGGAATCCGGGGTTTTGGGTGGGAGAAAACATGCTGTACACTATGGCGTTGCCTTTATAATATGTAATTGTCTTAAGTAAACACTTGAAACCGGAAATAAAAGCGAAATAACAAAGTTTTCGAGACCGATACAATAAAATACAATTATAGCCCAAACAGCAGCGTTACAACACGTGTTGGCTTGGGTTGGGCTAGATATTCAAATCAAATGGTTATTTTGGGAATTAGTATTACCTAACCTGACCTAACCTAACCTAACCTAGACCACGACAGACTACCGGGACCTAACCTAGGCTAACTACCGGGCCTAACCTGGGCATAAAACCGGTATAACAAATAGAAGAAGTTACCGGGTAAATATCCAGGAACGTAGATGGATACAGGACACTCAAACACAGTATTCCCAAAACAAAATATAGCCAATACAGCCACAAATGGCGTGAATATTACAACATTTGCAACACTGATAGTGTTTTACCCCACCCAAAACCCCGTATTCCCAGGCTCTCCCCCAAGTTTGTATGGGGTATGAAAACGGGGGCATACCTCGAAAACGAGTCATTTCTAAGAGAAACAAAGTTAAGAAGTGTATTATAAAGGCAACGCCATAGTGTACAGCATGTTTTCTCCCACCCAAAACCCCGGATTCCCAGGCTCTCCCCCAAGTTTGTATGGGGTATGAAAACTGGGCATATCTCGAAAACGGGGCATTTCCGAGAGAAACACCATTGAAGAAAATAGTCTTAGAATGGTCCTAATTAGTGGTAAAACATACTAATATATACGTTTTACTGAACCCAGGTTTACTGTAAAAATACCGATTATTTTCCACATAAGTTTGGTTCAGTTCAAGAAGGAACATATTATTTCCACAAACTGTATTCATTCACAATGGTTAATGGTGTGTGGGATTAGGGAACAGGCTTGTGGGTTTTGGGGGTACGGGAGTAGGGAGACATTCAGCAGGCTTGGGGGGGTTAGAGGGGGTGCGGGAATAGGGGACACACACACTGTTGACACACACACTGCTTGACTGGCCACCGAACTCTATGAACTAAAACAGTTTAGTAAAACTTCTAAAAGCAGAGTTGCCGAGTTTAAAATTTGCTTGTGGAGCCGTGAGGTTTGTTTATAAGAAGAAGGAGGGTTCACTTCACTTGGAAAAAGGTTCACGTGGACAGTAACGCCGCCACCGGTAACACACCGTACTAAAACATTAATTATTCAGCTTTGTTGGTAAATCTGGAGCAAATGATTCCTTCAAACCATTTCAAGCAACTGAAGAACACTACTATTTTTGTTCATATGGTCCTGTTTCCTGGCACACTTTGGAGGAATCAAGGCACTCCAATGTAGCAAAAGTGTATTATTCCCTTAATTAAGAAATGATAGAAATACATGGGTCGAAATGTGGCTTTTAATTAAGACGATTTTAAACATAGGTATAGATAAATAATAAACAAACAAACAAATAAATAAACATAGGCTTGATAGATAATAAAAAATAAACATAAACATAAATGAATAATAAACAAACAAACTAATGAATAAACAAAGGCTTAATAGATCATAAAAACAAATAAACATAAGCATAAACGATTAAGTAAACAAATAAAATATCACAGGCACAAATAAATAGTGGTAGAAATAAACAAAACAGATCCTCACTGTCCTATAAATAAAATAAATAAATAAAATAAAAAATAAATAAATAAAATCATAAATAAATAGGTAGAAGAAATAAATAATATGTGTGTTTTTAAAAGTCGCCACCACCACTGTCCGGCGCTAATGTCGCTCACGAGAAAATAAAAAGGCAGGAAGGAGGTATAGAGTGAACCTTCCTATTTACTCATTAATTGTAATCTTATACAAATATCTGTATGTATATTATTTTATAACAACTAACAGCTTTCATATTTTATTTATTAAGTATCTTATTAATTAAGGAAAAGCAACATCGAACACACACACACACACACACTTACTTACATTTTACTAATTTCACTGTCCACCCTCCACACCCTCTCTCTCCTTCTCCCCCCCCTCCCTCCCTCCCTCTCTCTCCCTCTCTCCCCTTCTCCCCCCCCTCCCTCCCTCCCTCTCTCCTTCCCCCCTCCCTCCTCCTTCTCTCTCTCTCTCTCTCTTCCAATAATATACCACTGTGCCACATCACCTCCGTCTAATCTATATTCTGTTTAGCCACGTTATTACCCAGAGAAGGGGGAGGGGGAGGGAGAGGGAGAGGGAAAGAGGGAGGGGAAGAGGGAGAGAAAGAGGGAGGGGAAGAGGGAGAGAGGGAGGGGAAGAGCTAGGGAGAGAGGGAGGGGAGGAAAGGGAGGGTTGTATAACTTGTATTGTGGTTAACTAGTTATAAGAAATTGCACCTAGTTGTTCGTGATCGTGTATGAGAGAGAGAGATTAAATGAAATCCAGTGTCCCTCTCAACACACACACACACACACACCACAACCCAATAACCCACCACCAGACCACATCACCTCCACCCTTTCCTTTGCCAACCAAAATTATCTTTCTTGTAATACTTCGATCTCCCTTTCTCCTACCACCTTCCCTCCCCTTTCTCTCCCTTTCCCCTACCACCCACCTCCCCTTCCTCCCCCTTTCCCCTACCACCCACCTCCCCTTCCTCTCCCTTTCCCCTACCACCCACATCCCCTTCCCCTTCCCTATTCCATCCCTTTCCCTGTCACCTCTCCTATCATGACTTCCCTTCTATCACCACCACCACTTATTCCCCTACCTCCTTCCCTTCCCCTATCACCTCCTCTGTCCCTGCCCCTATCACCACCACTGTCCCTATCATTCTCCCCTGCCCCTATCACCACCCCTGTCCCTATCATTCTCCCCTGCCCCTATCACCACCCAGGGGACCACACCATAGGCACTTGACATTCATCTCATAACAGCCTCTCTCCCTACGCGTGCCTGTACAGCTGCCCCCTCTCATTACTCGCCAAACTACAACTAAACACTAAAAAACTCACCTTTATCGATACAGGAGATGACCAGAAGAGCAGTAGTGTGTGGCAGGGATAACAGTGAATATAATGTGCCTGTTGGGAAGTCCTGTGTTTTGTTTTGTTTTGGTCTGGGAGGGTGAAAGGAAGGCGAGGCGAAGCGAAAGTAGGACCCCGTCAAATGTGTCCATATAAAGCCATTAAGGGCGCGTGCATATGGGAACACGTGTTGGGGTGGGTGGTGACTCATGGCTCCCCCACACCATCACACCCAAGGCACATTTCCCTCAGTACTTCATCGCCTCCTTCACCCTTGTCCTCCCAACCCCAACCCCAGTGTGATCGTTCATTACTGGGATCGAACACTGGTATGTGAGTGAGCAATCCACCTCCATTTCCAAGCTGATGGAATGTCCGTTTGTACTTGGGGTGAGTGAGCAGCGATATCAGAGTAATGAACCGTCCTGCCTCTATAGTCCTTTACTCTCCTTAGTCTTCAATGGGTTTTATCTTAAGGGGGGAGATGATTCTTTTGTTGGTGAGTTTGGAAGGTTTGTGATTCTTACAAACTATGCCGAGAAACAAATGTCCTCAATGGTACAGCTGTGGCTGATAGTGCTGGACCAGGTTCCAAGGAGTGTTGGAGAGTAACTGAACAGAGTTCAAAAACGAGAATATTCTATACCTCTCTCAACGTTGTGAATGGTTTGTAAATTCACTTGTTCGAAATTGTTCACTTGCTCTCCAACACTCTTTGGCCCCACTGGTCCAACACTATCACCAATGGCTGTAGTAATAGAGATCTGTTTCATGACATAGTTTGGAGGAATCAGCAGAGACTTTCCAACAATAGAATATCCCCTTAATACAACACAACTTCCCCTCACAAGTCTACAGTATAACCAACAACAACACTATTATATATATATATATATATTGTTGTTTCGACGATTTAAAATATATAAATACAAGAAATAATGATCCCTTCTACTCCAAAGGTATGAATAACAAGTAAGTAGTTGTACCCTTTCATTGCCAAGGGTTTATCTCACGTCAATAAAATCGTAATGTTGTTGTGCATTAAATCCTTTCCTGAAACTACTCTCCTTAATTGCATCATCAGTCTGTGAGGCTAATAAAGGAGATACTCTACTATTTTTCGTTCTCTCTTTTTCCACGGGTCCCTCTCCATTGAATAAAATCGTCTCTCGTTATAAAGGGGAGATTCTGTATTTGGTGAATTAGAAGCTCTGTGATTCCTCCTATTATTCCAAGCAACGAACCACACCATTATTATTGTTACACTGGTCCTGTTTCCTGACATACTTTGGAGGAATCAGTAGTGCTCTAATTCACCAACGAGTGAATATTCGGCCCCCCTTAACCGGAATAAAACTGTGAGTCGTGTCATTGGGACTGAGAGGGACAACTTTTACTCGTCAGGATAATGTGTTTCCCAGTGTTAGTTTAAAGTATCGACGAAACACGTATAGATGGATAAGGAAGGTAGGAAGGGATAGATGAATAAGGAAGGTAGGAAGGGATAGATGGATAAGGAAGGTAGGAAGGAAGGGATAGATGGATAAGGAAGGTAGGAAGGGATAGATGAATAAGGAAGGTAGGAAGGGATAGATGGATAAGGAAGGAAGGAAGGGATAGATGGATAAGGAAGGTAGGAGGGGATAGATGGATAAGGAAGGAAGGAGGGGATAGATGGATAAGGAAGGTAGGAGGGGATAGATGGATAAGGAAGGAAGGAAGGAAGGGATAGATGGATAAGGAAGGAAGGAAGGAAGGGATGGATATATGGAGTGTAAACCAAACCAGTGTGTGAGATGAGATAGTAGGAGAGGAGGAGCTTCAAAACTACTGAACTCTGATCCAAAACCAGATAGACAACTATTGTTTTTATTATTGTTACTATTTTGGATTTTGGACTGGGAGTGTACAGTACACAACCACATCTCTCCCACGTACAGTACACAACCTCGTACACCTTCCACGTACAGTACACGACCACACCTCCCACGTACTACTGTACAACTAGTTTTCTACCTTACCTTCCACGTACAGACCAGCAGTTCTGTACCTTCCCTTCCACGTACAGCCATGGGTGATAGTGGTGAACCAGGATCCAAGGTGTGTTGGAAAGCAACTGAACAAAGTTCGAAAAAGTGAGTCTTCTAAACCTCTGTCAACGTTGAGAATGGTTTGGAAAATTCATTTGTTCGAACTCTGTTCAGTTAATCTCCAACACTCCTTGTACCCTGGTCCACTACTATCACCCATGACCACCACCACCACCAAGACACACATACAGACAGGTATCGACCACTGGCAGGAGGGAGGCGAGGATGATGATAAAGAGATTGGGAGAGTGATTGTCGGCTGTCTGAACACAAAATTGATCCCAAGCCCCTGGGGATTACAAACCACAGTCTTCCTTACTACTATACACCTCAACAGTACACCATTTATTATTATTATTATTATTATTATTATTATTATTATTATGACGACTGTACTTATATGTGAAGAAAATAAAAATATTTTATAATTTCTACCTATATTTTATTTCTCATTGGGTACAAAAATGTATACAGTATACCGGTATATAAAAAGAAAATTCATTATTCATTCCCCTCCACATAAACTCAACATCCATCCACCACACATCCACACAGAGCAGGCAGGAGTTGTATCAAATTCCACATCCCTCTCCACATCAACTCCACATCAACTTTTATTTCCACCACATCAATAAATACATTGCTGTTGTTGTTGTTATTTGTTATTTATTTGTCACTCTATTGCATGTGGGAGATTCTTCTATAATAATAATAATAATAATAATAATAATAATAATAATAATAATAATAATAATAATAATAATAATAACAACAATAACAATAATAAAAATAATACTAATACTAATAATACTAATAATAATAATAGCAATAATAATAATAATAATAATAATAATAATAATTATAATAATAATAATAATAATAACAATAATAATAATAATAATAATAATAATAAATATAACTAAGGTAATTTTTGTTAACTTAGTACATGAGTGACTGTAATTGTCCCACTGACCTCTTCTCTCCTCTCCTCCAACACCAGCCAAGGAAGGAAGGAAGGAAGGAAAGGAGGGAGGGAAGGAAGGGGAGAAGCGAAAGAAGGAAGGGGAGGAGGGAAGGAAGGAAGGAAGAGGAGGGAGGGAAGGAAGGAAGGGAAGGAAGGAAGGGGAGGAAGGAAGGAAGGAAGGGAAGGAAGGAAGGAAGGGGATGAGGAAGGGAAGGGGAGGAGGGAAGGAAGGAAGGAAGGAAGGGGATGAGGAAGGGAAGGGGAGGAGGGAAGGAAGGAAAGAAGGGGAGGAGGGAAGGAAGGAAGGAAGGGTGAGGAGGGAAAGAAGACGCAAGACTGGGGAGAATGTATTGATTTTTATCCCTCGAGAGTATAGCCTATACACACACACACACACAGACACACATACACACACGCAGACACACACACAACACATACAACCTCACACACACACAATCAGACACACAACACAACACAACACACACAATCAGACACACAACACAACACAACACACACAACCTAACAACAAGGCTTATGTGTTTAGCTTTTGTTTTTGTTTGTTTTCCCTTTTTGAGAGTTTAACGGGGTGTGGAAGTAGGGGACAGGCTTGGGTTTTTTTGGGGGGTGCGGGAGTAGGGAGACAGGCTTTGGGGGGGTTATGGGTGGGTGCGGGAATAGGAGACAGGCTTCCTACCCCCCACCCACCCCACCCCAAGCCTTTCCCCCTACTCCCGCACCCGTCCAAGCCTGTCCCCCTACTCCCGCACCCCCCCAAGCCTGTCCCCTAATTCCCACAAACCCTTAAATTGCTGGAAAAATATACAGATGTATGTTTATATCGATACTGATTTAATTAATCCAAACGAAGACAACAGGAATAAAGGAGTTATCAAAATTTATTATAATTAAGTGGTTTTTATTAATTTCTATTTGTGTTTTTTATTAATTTCTATGATATGTGGTTTTTATTAAATTCTATGATTATGTGGTTTTTATTACCTTTTATGATATGTGTTTTTTATTAAGTTCTATGATATGTGGTTTTTATTAAGTTGTATGATATGTGGTTTTTATTAAGTTGTATGATATGTGGTTTTTATTAATTTCTGTGATATGTGGTTTTTTATTCATTATAAACCGAGTAATAACATTGATAAATAAACCTGAGTTCGTTTACTACAAAGTTTTAATTCAATAATAGTATTTCCCTCCACAAAATAAAAAAATATAAATAGATAAGTTAATAGATTAATAAATAAAGGAATTAATAGAAAAGAGTAAACAAAATTGTCTGTTGGTAGTCAGAACAAACAAACAAACAAACAAATAGTGAGAGGCGTGTGTGTGTGTGTGTATGTGTGTGTGTATTATGTATGTATGTATGTATATGTGTGTGTGTGTATGTATGTGTGTGTATATGTGTATGTTTGTATATGTGTGTGTATGTATTTACGTATAAGTGTGTGTATGTATGTGTGTATGGATATATGTGTGTGTTATTGTATATATATGTGTGTGTGTACGCATGTGTGTGTGTGTGTGTGTGTGTGTGTGTGTGTGTGTGTATGTGTGTATGGGTCTGTGGGTGAGTCATCTTATTGGATTGGTTATCTGGGCAAGTGTGGACCACAAACCTCGTAATCTGTGGGATCTGTCACGCCAGGATCTATTTAGTCAGTCCCTTCGTTTCGTCCTCCTCAATCGACCCCCTCCTTTTCTTTGGTCAACCAGATTGGCACCGTTTATATAGATAGATAGATAGAAGTGTCTGGTGTGTGTGGTGTGTGTGTGTGTGTGTGTGTGGGTGTGTGTAAGTAAGTAAATTTATTACCATTCTTTACAGTTTGGACATGTGATAACAATAGTAATAAGACGGCACGGTCTGTCGAGTCGTAACTCTTAGGACAGACGGATTAAAAAATCAAATAACAAATTGTGGCAAGGTGAAACAGGTTGTGGCACAAAGAATACACAATGATTATATACAAACAAATATACAAAAAAAATACAGTGTAGTTTCAGTTGATAATAACAAATACAATTTTCCTACACAAAGTGTCAGGCTGGTAACAGTCGGAGCTCAACCACCATGACAGTTAGCAAGAAGACAACATGCTATTACATTCATGACATAATAATTACAGTGCTATTGGGTTTGTACATGCAACAGATATTGTTTTATTTCCTTTTTGAATTTGATTTTGTTACTCCTTTTAAGAAGGACTTTTATTTCTTGAGGCAGACTATTAAACAATTCTGGACCAAAACTTACAACACTATTTTGAAACAGTTTAGTTCTAAATACAGGTAACGATAAGTTTACATTATTTGCCCTAGTATTACAAGAAATATCTCTAAGTTTAAACACTGAATTAGGACCAATAGTTTTAAAAATCAATAACAAAGTAAAGTATTTGTGGATTGAAGATAGTTTAAGAATGTTTCTAGACTGGTAGATTTCGGCTGTTGAGTCAAACTTCTTTTTATGGAAAACACAACGGAAGAATTTATTTTGTAGTATAGTTAATTTGTTAAGAAATGATGGCCACGTGCTACCCCATAGTGACACACAATATGTAAGATGTGGATAAAAGAGAGTATAGTATATACTCATCTTAGATTCCTCAGTTAGGTTGTGACGAATTCTGTACAATATACCAATTATTTTTGATATCTTTAAACCAACCTCAGTAATATGCATTTTCCAATTCAAGTTAGCATCAACTATCACACCTAGAAATTTGGTAGTGGAGACTTGGTTTAATTGTTCATTATTTAAAAGTATGGTAGGAAAAACATGTTTTACAGACCTATTTTGAAAGAAAATGTAATTAGTTTTGTTAACATTAAGTTTCAGATTATTTGATTTAATCCAAATATCAACATTTTTTAACTCAGTGGCTACAGTTTCATGCAATGTATCTATTTTTATATCTTTCATTATTAAGGTTGTATCATCTGCATAAATAGTAAAATCTATTTTGGAACTAGCATTAATTATATCATTTATGTATATTAAGAAAAGTATAGGCCCCAAAATAGATCCTTGAGGTACACCTTTATTTATTGGTTTGATGGGCGAATATGTTTTATTACAGTATACATTTTGTTTTCTGTTTCTCAAATAGCTTTGCAATAACCTGTATGAGACCCCTCTTATACCTATGAGATTTACTTTATAAAGCAGAATACTGTGATCTATGGTATCAAATGCCTTTGATAAATCAATAAAAATGCCAATAACAAATTGCTTCTCCTCCAAGCACTTATATACATTATTCACGAATTGTAGAATTGCTGTTTCGGTTGAGTGCTGACTTCTGAAACCGTGCTGCTGTTTAATTATAAGGTTATTATCTTCAAGATATGACATTAATCGTGAACATATTATCTTTTCATATATTTTGCTAAATGCTGGGAGGATAGAAATTGGTCGATAGTTGTTTATGTCCTTTCTGTCACCTGACTTATGTACTGGTATTACCTTAGCTAGTTTTAACTGATCAGGAAAATATCCTGTGGTTAGAGACAGATTAATTGTATGAGTCAGGGGAGTATTTATTAGGTCTGATGTGGCTCTTAGTAATGTTGGAGGTATGTCATCATATCCTGGAGCATTCGTTTGTAAAAGGTTTAAAATACGTCTAATCTCATACTTATCAGTGGGCTGCATATACATTGAAAATTCTGGAGAATTTGTAAGATAGTGTTTGTAATCAAGATTTGTATTACCACCATAACTGTTATTTTTCAAAAAATGTTCATTAAGTGCATTTGGAATGTGTTCACGAGGTAAATTCAGCTCAATATTACTTTTAACAACAGAGCTAGTTTTACCTAGCAATGAGTTCAGTATTTTCCATTGTTTTTTGGGGTCACCCTGGGAACTATTTAGATGTTGTTTGTAGTATAGGGGTTTTGCAGCTCGCAACAGTGATGTAAGTTTATTCCGGTATTTTTTATATGTCTCTCGATACGTAAGGGGCCATTTCCTAGCTAGTCGTTCTAATCTGTTTTTTTCTTTTATGCTAACCATTAGAGCTGGTGTGATATGGGGACTGATTTCTTTCTTTAAGTTCTGCTTAACATATTGAATGGGAAAATGTTTCTCAAACAACCCAAGAGAAGTGGTGTAGAAAATATCAAATGACTCTTTGGGACATGTTGAGTTAAGCACATCACTCCAATTTTCTAAAGCAAGTTCATTAGTAAATTCATGAATATTTAAGGGAGTTATGAATCGTTTTTTAATGGTTTGGGATTTTTGTCTTATATTGCCTATTTTAAATTGAGAAAGTATCGGAAAGTGGTCGGATATGTCTGTGTCAATAATATAATTACCAATATTTGTTGCCACTTGAGTTGTCCAAATATGATCAATTAAAGTTGCCGAAATACTTGTAACTCTGGTTGGTCTTGCAATGGTAGGGAACAAGGAGAAAGTATACATTAAATTTATAAATTCATCAACATTGTCATTACGGCTCAGCAAATTGAGATTGAAATCACCAAAGATATTTATGTCATGAATTTTTTTTGCATATGCTGAAGAAAGAATATTACTCATTGCATCATAAAAATGTGTAAAATTACCACTCGGCGGTCTATACACACAAATATTTAGACATCTCCTTGACATATTATTCACTTCAATACATACAGTTTCTATGTAGTCATGAGAGATAGTGAATTCTTCCACTAATGTTGCCTCCAAAATAGAATCAACATAAATGGCTATACCACCTCCATACACATTTCTCTCATTAACAAACATATGATACCCTGGCAGCTTATACAGTGAATAAAGGCTAGGATTTAATCTGATTTCAGTGAAGCCAATAATGTTAAGTTTAATAGAGCTGTTGTGTAAAACATTATCTACAAACAATTGGAGATTCTTAGGAATAGACCTAATATTTAGATTGAGAATTGTTAAAATATTAGAACTTGCTAACGCAATATTACTTAAATATACATATTCAGTTTTGGGGATAACTATATTGCAAAAGAAATCATATTCATCCACATTATTGTTATAGATATCATTACCAGCAAGTAATGGATCAAATACTAAGTTAAAACATTCATTATGAGAATCTACGTTATTAGAAAGTACAAAATTATTCCTCAACTCGTCATTATTTAATGTAGCAAAAGGCAGTTCCCTGCATAGTTCTTGGTCAGAGATCATTATAAACACCAAATTATGCACAGACAGTTAACTTACAGGTGATAAGGAACCAAGATTATTGTTTTCTGCGACTTCTGGTCCGTGCATTCCGGGCCCATAGTGGTTCAGCTGGTGATTCACCCACAGCTCCACGAATCGAGTCGTCGGGTTGTTGTTTACCATCACTTGCGCCTGTTCGGTCCACCACCTCCGTGACGTCACGCTTTGCTTCATGAGTCGAAACACCTTCATTCCGAGAGCTGTCCTGAGGTTGATAATTATCACTTTTGTCCTTGATAATTAGTCTGGTGTGCTTGAAGAAGGCAATTTTGCCTTCTGCTCTGGCCTTCTTCATGAGTGGTATCTGACTCTTTCTAATTTCTTGTGATGTTGGGCAGAGGTCTTCATCAATATATATGTTCGAACCTTTCAGTTTCCTAGCATTACGCATCACTGCTTCTCGTTCGTGGAATTTCTCGAATCGTGCAGTAACAATACGAGGACGAGAAGACGACACAGGTCCGGTTCTATGAGCACGTTCTAGTTTGACAGCTGGCAACTGAAGCTTTTCTTCAATAAGCTTCGAAACTGATATGGCTGTTTCTTCCCATGTTTCTCCAGGTTTTTCTACAATCCCACTTATACGTAAATTATTTCGTCTACTATAGTCCTCTTGGTAATTCAGTCTATGTTCTAAGTCCTTAACTTGTGACCTCAGGACATCATTGGGGGCTACACTTTCACTTTGGAGTTTCCTCAGCTCTTTCACTTCGTTCTGCAGATCCTTGACTTCAGCCTGAGTGAATTCCAGGCTTCTTGATAGGTCCTGGATGGTTGCTTCTGCTTCTTGTATTCTTGACTTAAATTGTTCAGCTACAAAATCCATGGCGGTGTGAAAAGCCTTTGCTTGAGAATCAAGTAAGACTTTAATAGCGTCAAGATCCATTCCGAAAAACACCGGTGTTCCAACACAATCAACGGAGCACAGCCAGGCACCTCCTCACTCCACCTCACTCCTTGTGTGTGTGTGTGTGTATGTGTGTGTGTGTGTGTGTGTTATCTGCTGGATCTCTGAGTATACATATTAAAGTTGTTAGACAGAGGAAGTATGCATAGATAGACGAGAGGGTTAAGGAGGATATGATGTGACAGTGCATGCTTCATAATTTTATAAGAGTCATTATTATTTTCAAATGTAGGAGGCAATATATAGGAAATTTATTTATGGCCAGAACACGAAACACGATATAGAGACTGTGGTTTCATTTTCAGACACACCAGCCCAAAAGAACGTCTGGTTTTGAGATTTTGGGGAGCATAAGACTTGACCTCGCATTTGATTATGACCCTATCTGTGAGAGGTGAACGAACGGGGGTCAGGTCAGGTCACTCCCACGCATTTTTTATCGATGGTGTGTGGTGTTGTTGTTGGTGGATAGTGAGTGTGTTGGGTGGTTTGATAGTGAGTGTGTTGGGTGGTTTGATAGTGAGTGTGTTGGTTGGTTTGATAGTGAGTGTGTTGGATGGTTTGATAGTGAGTGTGTTGGGTGGTTTGATAGTGAGTGTGTTGGGTGGTTTGATAGTGAGTGTGTTGGGTGGTTTGATAGTGAGTGTGTTGGGTGGTTTGATAGTGTGTGTATTGGGTGGTTTGATAGTGTGTGTATTGGGTGGTTTGATAGTGAGTGTGTTGGTTGGTTTGATAGTGAGTGTGTTGGGTGGTTTGATAGTGAGTGTGTTGGGTGGTTTGAAAGTGAGTGTGTTGGATGGTTTGATAGTGAGTGTGTTTTTGGGTAGTTTGGTAGTGAGTGTGTTGGATAGTGATTTGCTCTTCTGGACATCTAATTTGCTCTTTTGGACACTTGCATTGCTGTTCTGGACATTTGGGTTACCTTTATGGACATTGGCGTTGCTCTTCTCTACATCTACTTTTCTCTTCTGGACATCGGAGTGCCTCTTGTTGGGGTTGGCCTCCAGACCTTGAGACTCCCTGGAAACTACATCTGTGTGGTTCTTGGGGTTGGCCTCCAGACCTTGAGACTCCCTGGAAACTACATCGGAATGCCTCTTGTGGGGGTTGGCCTCCAGACCTTGAGACTCCCTGGAAGCTGGACGGTAAGCAGAAGTGACCAGGGCCAAGGCATCACTGAACGGCATCTCTTCTACCTGCCATTAAATGATAATAACTGAAGCATACATAGAACATTAGGTCATATAAATGCAAGAATATCTATGTTGTTTATATGACACAATACCGGTACGATGGTTTTATATTGTGATTAGAGGGAGTCATCGTACCGTTACCACACCACACCATCTACCGTCAACGGGAGTAGGGGGGTTAGGGAGGTGCAGGAATAGGGGACAGGCTTTCTACCCACCCCAAGCCTGTCCCCCTATTCCCGCATCCCCCAAACAACCCCCACAAGCCAGTCCCCCCGCACCCCCTAAATCCCCCCCAAGCCTGTCCCTCTATTCCCCCCCCCCAAAGCCTGTCCCTCTATTCCCTCACACCCCAAACCTCCCCAAGCCTGTCCCTCTATCCCCACACACCACAAACACCCCCCAAGCCTGTCCTCCTATTCCCTCCCCCCCCAAGCCTGTCCCTCTATCCCCACACACCCCCTTAATATGCTTACAGTATTGAGGTAGTGAGCGAGGACAACCGGGGCTGTAGTGATACCGTCAACACAATACACTAAGGCGTTCTTCTTCCTCTGTCTGGCCGTCTGTAGGAAGGTGGTTATTTCACCCATCACCTGGTTCACCTCAACACCACCACCACACGGACGATCACCGAGGTCAATACACAGTCTGGACCAAAACATTAACAAAAATAAATACATAAATAAATAAATATCTGGCACCGAAAACAATTACTGAAGAGATTAACTAATTATGTACTCACCTTCCTTAGTTTAGAACACACACACACACACACACACACACACACACACACACACACTAGTTCTCAAATCCCTCAGTATAGAACACACACACACACACATACATACATACATACATACACACACACACACACACACACACTAACCTGGACCTGTGATGGGGTGTGGACTGAAGACAGGTACAAGGACAGAGGGAGTGGTAGTGTGTGGGTACCTGTGAGGGCAGAAGGCCAGACAAGTCCACCACACACTCAATCTGCAGACGACACAACACCGGCTCACAGTACGCCGCCCGGAGATTACCCACGTACACACCACACACCACCTACACCGTAAAAAAAAAAAAAAAAAAAAAAAAAAAAAATTAACACCGTACAAAAAAATATTAAAATAAAAAATAAACACACCGTACAATTTTTTTTTTAAGACCGTACAAAAAGAAAAATAAATTAACACCGTACAAAAAATAAAAAATAAAAATAAAAAATAAACACACCGTACAATAAAAAATAAACTAAAAATAAAGTAAAAGAGCATTATGATTTAAGTACGATATAATACTAGTGAAGAAAAAAAATGAAAATAAAAAAGCAATTGATTTAAGTACGATATAATACTAGTGAAGGAAAAAATAAAAATAAAAAAGTAATATGATTTAAGTACGATATAATACTAGTGAAGGAAATGTCAATACATGAATAAATAAATAATTAAATAAGATAGGATTGTATATGTAAATTAAATAAGATGGAATTGTATGTGTAAAAAAAAAGCATCTATATATCGGGAATAAATAGGTATATACGTACAAAAATAAGTGTACTTTACTTCGGTACACAAAGAAATAATACAAAGCAAACACACAGAACGATGGCTTGTTACAGTCGCCAAAAAAGGTATTGCGACAAATCTTGATAGAACTTTAACCCTAGTAATATCCACAACTATTTGTATGGACTATAAGCATGTATAACAGAAGTAAATATACATATCCTTCTGTAATACATACTTATAATCCCTACAAACAACTATGGACATTAATATATTTAAGGTTGTATCAATAGTTGTCGCAATACCTTCTTTGGCAACTGTACACTACAATACAATGACTCCTAGACTAGACCAACAACAAAACATTCAGCGTCAATTAAATCACAAAGAACAACAACAAACAAGACAAAATCAGATAACAGCAAAAAAAAAAAAAAGTAAATGAGTGCACAAAAAATATATTTATCATTCTCACGTAGGCAATGTTGTGGTCGGCGTATGTCAAGTTCCTGCGAGGTGGTGGAGGAGAAGGAAGAAGAGGAGTTTGTTGTGATGGGGTCGTGTGGTGGTGGTGGTGGATGGGTGTTGTCGTTGCCTTCGTCTCTTCAACGGCACCACTTGCTTTCCTGCAGCACCATAATATTTTTTTTTGTATTAGTGTTTTCCAGTTTTATTTTTATCTATTTTTTTTTTATTTTTTGTTATGGGAAGTAGGATTAAGTTCAGAGTGCATGGTCAGAGCGACGTTGTAGCCTATTATACTGTCTTTAATAAATATTCTCAAACCTTACATTAATTCAAGGTGGGATAAAAAAGAGGGAGAGTAAATGGGAGAAAAAGAGGGAGACATACAGTGAGAAAAATGGAGAAAAGAGGGAGACATACAGTGAGAAAAAGGGAGAAAAAAAGGGAGACATACAGTGAGAAAAAGGGAGAAAAAAAGGGAGACATACAGTGAATGAAAAGGGAGAAAAAAGAGGGAGAGATAAAGTGAATGAAAAGGGAGATAGATACTCACTGTTGCTGCTGCTGGTGTGTTGATGTTATTGGTGTTGGTGTTGTTGGTGGTGTAGATAGTGTTGGTGTTGGTGTTGGTGGTGGACTGAGGGAAGCATCATCACTCCTCTTACTACTGACCACTATAGTAACTGCTGAGCCTCTTGTTGTTGTTGTTGTTGTCTCTGATTGGGTGGTGGTGTGGCTGTGTCTGCGAAACTGTATAGCCACAATGAATTAACTTTCTACCGTTCAACAGTCACGGGGGAAAATGTGGGTAAAACTGAATTAATGTGATACTGAAGACTGAATGCAATATTAAATGTAATACTGAATGTAATACAAAATTCTGAATGTAATAATGAACGTAATACAATATACTGAATGTAATATATAATTCTGAATGTAATACTGAATGTAATACAAAAAAATTTAATGTAATAGTGAATGTAATACAAAATACTGAATGTAATACTGATAAAAAGGTGTCAATACTTTAGATAGGGAGATAAATAATAAAGAATAGATCTACTTACTTCCCTATCCTTGGGTGGGTGGGTGTGTATGGAAGAGGGTGTGTGAGGTGGCAGGTGGTGGGTGGAGGAGGACGAGTGGGTGTGAGGTGGCAGGTGGTGGTGGGTGGAGGAGGACGAGTGGGTGTGAGGTGGCAGGTGGTGGTGGTGGGTGGAGGAGGACGAGTGGGTGTGAGGTGGCAGGTGGTGGTGGGTGGAGGAGGACGAGTGGGTGTGAGGTGGCAGGTGGTGGTGGGTGGAGGAGGACGAGTGGGTGTGAAGTGGCAGGTGGTGGTGGGTGGAGGAGGAGGAGGAGGAGGAGGGGAGTGTATGACGTCGCCTGTAGTCCACCAAGGGTTCTTCAGGTACACCAACGGGACTCAAGGGGGCCACCACACTGACGGAGGCCCTGTAGCTGCAGTTGATATCCTCGGGCACCTGACGAAACCAATATCAATCTTATAAAATAGTAGTAATATATTAAATCTCCCACAACAACACATCACCCATATTACAGTATTACAATTTATTCTCATCTCAACATTTATTTCATTCATTATTTGTAGGGCTGAATGAGGTAGACCGTATTATTTATTTTTCTCCCTCATCATCTCATTACCTATTTCAGTGCAATTTATACTCACCCTCAATAGGTCCTCGATGTTGTTGTGAGATGAAGGGTATGATGAGTGAAGGTGTTGTGAGGGGTGTTGTGAGTGTAGGTGTTGTGTGTTGTGTTGTGAGTGTAGTGGGGCATTGAGGTCTTTCTGGTGGGTGGGTTGAGTGTTGTGGGAGGGTGGAGGGAAGAGTGGGGGGGCTTGGACCAGAGAGGGGGAGCTTAAAGGTGAGTGGGAGGTTGGAAGTGAGTGAGAGTGGGAGCCTAAGGGTGAGTGGGAGGTTGGAAGTGAGTGAGAGTGGGAGCTTGAGGAAGAAGCTACGGGTATGGGAGTGGGTGAGGGTGAAGGTAAGGTGGAGGAGGAAAAGGGTAAGGGTGAGTAGGAGGAAGATGGAGGGGACGAGGGTGAAAGTGAAGATGAGAGAGAGTGAACAACGGAGGAGGGGAAGGGAGAAGGCGAGGAGGAAAGTGGGAGACGAATCCTTGTTGTTGGTGTAGGAGTCAACAAAGAATCAGAGAAGCGACGAACTTCACCAACACCAACACCAACACCAACAGGTCCCCATCTGTGGTCTGCCAGGGTACTGTGAAGAGGGACCATATGACAGATGAAATAAAATAAACAAATTAACAAATATCTAATCATAAAATAAAATACTTAACATATGTATAATAATAGACTCAACTAATTAACAAATATATAATAATAAAATAAAATACTTAACATATGTATAATAATAAACTCAACTAATTAACAAATAAATAATAATAAAATAAAATACTTAACATATGTATAATAATAAACTCAACTAATTAACAAATATATAATAATAAAATAAACAGTAAGTGAGAAAAGTACAGTGTTGGCAAATCTGGAGCAACTGATTCCTCCAAACTATTCCAAGCAACAGGACTCCTTTATTTTTGTTCATCTGGTGGTCCTGTTTCCTGGCATATTTTGGAGGAATCAAGGCACTCCAATGTACCAAAAAGTATACTCTCTCCTTAATTAATTTGTTGTTAAATAGACTCACTTAAGATTGGCAGACCAGGTGAGGGGTAGTAGTGGTGATGAGACTGGTGTGTGTGTGTCCAGTCTACCTGTCAAGTCATAGTCCATTACAAGGGGCTTCCTGTTGTCTCTGTAAGCTGCCGACACCCCCAAGTCAACCTGGTAAAATGTACAGTTGCCAAAAAAAGGTATTGAGACAACTATTGATACAACATTAAATATATAAATGTTCATAGTTGTTTGTAGGGATTATAAGTATGTATTACAGAAGGATATGTATATTTCCTTCTGCTGTTATACATGCTTATAGTCCCTACAAATAGTTGTGAATATTACTAGGGTTAAAGTTCTATCAATATTTGTCGCAATACCTTTTTTGGCGACTGTACAATTGCCAGCACTTGTAACTGGTACAGGAGAAGAGGTATGACAACGAAAACTGTACCAGTTATAAGCGCCGGCAACTGTATAGTCACAAACACTAATAATAATAAGTATCCAGGTGTGATTCGAATACTTACTAGAGACAGTAAAAAATGCACAATATATAAGATCTCCATTGTACAGGCACAAGCACAAATAAAAAAAAGTATCTACATGTATAGGTGGTCAAACTCCTGTGAGGCCACCCAGCACTGCCAACGCTGTGCGAGATAGTGACGCCGAAACACTTGTTCTAAACTCTGCTCGAAATATGTACTGGTGGAGGGATTGGGGCTTTGAGGCGTCACTATCTCGCACAGCGTTGGCAGTACTGGGTGGGCCTCACAGGAGTTTGACCAGCTGTACTTCGAATACCTACTTAAGAGGGTGCGGGAGCAGGGGACAGGCTTGGGGGGGGGGGGGGTTGGGGGGTACTGGAGTAGGGGACAGGCTTGGAGGGAGTTTGGGGAGTGCGAGAGTAGGGGGACAGGCTTGGAGGGAGCAGGAATAGGGAAGAGGCTTTCTACCCACCCCAAGCCTGTCCCCCTATTCCAGCAGCCCCCAATCCCCCTCCCCCAAGCCTGTCCCCTACTCCCACACCCCCTTAAGACAGCAAAGAATGCAAAATAAAATTACAAGATCTCCATTGGAAGTATAAAAGTAAAAAAAAATAGTTCGTTGGTTCAGAACTTCAACCAAACCTGCTTCTGTAAAACTTATAAATGCTCGTGACTGTACTATTATTGATGACAAATATTTCTTTCCACTTTGGGGCGACTCATGCATTTATCTTTCCATCATTGTTTTCATGTTGTTCTCTTATGTTGTATGTTTTCGTTTTAATTTATATTGTGACACATGTTTGTTGTAGGTTAGAGGCTGCTTCTTAGTTAATATATAAGAAAAATATGCAGCTCACTATTAGAGAGAAGCAGGCAAATGTTGACAAAATTCACCCCTATGTGGAAAGGAACTTGTGTCCGCAATAGTACAGTTGGCTCCACTTACGCGTTTCACCCCTCGCGTTGCCAATGTTCGGCCAGTCAGAAATTCGAATCCCGATCCACAAGTTAAAAAAATTCGAAACATTCATATCTCTGAGTGAAAGATATGAATGTTTCGAATACTTAAACTTGTGAATCAATCGGGATTCGAATTTCTGACTGGCACAACATTGGCAACGACAGGGGAGAAACGCGGGAGTGGAGCCAACTGTACATACACATAAATACAAAGGGAATATGTAGAGGAGATATAATATAAAGAGTTTTTACTTTATTTCGCTCCCCTTAATTAAGTAAGAAATTCGGTGTTTTTAAATTTGGAGCAACTGAATTCTCCGAACTATTCCAAGCAACAGAACACCATTATTTGTGTGTATCTGTGGTCAGCTCTGTTTCCTAGCATACTTTGGAGGAATCAAGAAACTCCAATGTAACAAAAGCTAATTATCCCCTTAGTATATAAAATAAATAGTCGTAGGTACAGTGATAGAATTTTTATACACCTGACTGCATAAGTGATTAAGTGGAGTAGTTCATTATCTTACCATAGAGGGCGAAGGTGTCCTGCTGGAGAGGTTGGGGCAGGAGAGGGACGAGGTGGAGAAGGTGGTGGTGGTGGTGTGTTGTTGTTGTTGATGTTGGAGAAGGTCATTGTTGTTGTTGTTGTTGTTGTTGTTGTGTCCCTGTCTGTCCCATCTTGTTCCTATTTGCACCTGAGTAAGATAATCATTACACTTGGTTAGTTAATTATAATCATTGTCATTATTATTATCATTATTACACTGATTATTAAGGGGGGTGCGAGAATAGGGGGACAGGCTGGGGGGGGGGGCGGGAGTAGGGGGACAGGCTTTCTACCCACCCCAAGCCTGTCCCCTACTCCCACACCCCCTTAAGCTGATTATTAAGGGGTTGCGAGAGTAGGGGGACAGGCTTTCTACCCACCCCAAGCCTGTCCCCTACTCCCACACCCCCTTAAGCTGATTATTACTATACACTGACTAACCTGTATGAATGATGGTGTGGCTGTCCTGGTGGAGTCGGTGCTGGAGCGACGTGATGACTCCCCTCCTACTGTACACAACGACACCTTCACCCCTTCCTCAGGCACTAACCTCACATCCATCTTTAGGCTCTTTCTCCTCTCTCACTTTCTCTCTCTATACTTGCTTCCTCACCTGTTTCTCTCTCTCTCACTCCTCTCTCTATGCTTGCTTCCTCACCTATTTCTCTCTCTCTCTCTATGCTTGCTTCCTCACCTGTGTTTCTCTCTCTCTGTGTTGATGTTATATTATATCTCTGCCTGTGTTCGCTCTCTCCTTATGCACCTCTCATTATGCTCGTTCTCTCTCTTATTTCTTTCTACTAGCTCTCTCCTTATTTACCTATCTCTCTTTATGCCCACTACAGTACTACTCTTCTTAAGTCTCTTTATCCAAACCCATCCAAAACCTCCATGGAAAGACCAACTAAAGTCCAACACAAGACTATACCGAGATGTTGAGAAGTCCAACAGAGATACAGGGGTCACTTGGACTTAAGTTAGGTTAGGTGTTCGTTCCCTCAGTGCGCAGGCGTGAGAATCCCAGCCATATGATTGGTGGTTCAGTTTGGTAACGAAAGAGGAGAGAGGAGAGGAGAGGAGAGATGAGGAGGAGGAGAGAGGAGTGTGGTGTGTTGTGGTGAGGAGAGGTGGAGGCAGCAGGTGTAGTGGTAATGATGGTATTGCATGTCTAAACTAAAAGACTTCGCTTCCTACCCTCCCTGACCTCACTCCAGCCATCAGTGCTCCATTTAGCCCTCTCTCTCTCTCTCTCTCTAACACACACGTTCAGTCGTTCACACACACATAAATTCACCCACCCATCCAAACACACATTCACAAACTCACCCACCCAACTAAACATACAAACACACATTCACCTACCCAACTAAACACACACACTCACTCACTCTCTCTCTCACACACACACACACGATAATAATAGGATAAATAAGGTTATATATTGCCACATATTTATTGCGGATGGAACACTACACAAACACAAATGATGGAGCTTCAGTCTAGGTCACAATCCAGGTCACATTATTCAGTCTAGGTCACATTATTCAGTCTAGGTCACAATCCGTCACATTATTCAGTCTAGGTCATATTATTCATTCCAGGTCACATTATTCAGTCCAGGTCACATTATTCAGTCTAGGTCACAACAATATACAGTCCAGGTCACAACAATATACAGTCCAGGTCACAACAATATACAGTCCAGGTCACAATACACAGTCCAGGTCACATTATTATACAGTCCAGGTCACAACAATTTACAGTCCAGGTCAGTCCAGGTCACAATATACAGTCCAGGGTGAACCGAGAGTTTTTTATGTAAACAATCCCACAAGTCAAAATTTAATATTACCGTATGTTATTCTGTTCAAAAAATTATTTACTCTATTCTGTTTTACAAAATTATTTACTCACTCAATTCTGTTCTTTTAAATACTCCCTCTTGTGAAATATTACTGTATGTTATTCTGATTACAAAATATTTCACAGATACAATTATTTATTCTTACTAATGAGGCTCCTCGCTGCCCATTACACTTCATATATATTTTGTAATTACATAATACATACATACAGTAATTACATAAACACATGCAATCAGTTTTGTATACTGTATAACCATAGATATGTATACTATATACGGTTTATGTATTAATCAATGGGACTCCCTGTATACTGTATGGTTCTAGGTCACGTAGTTTGTTATACAATACGTGACATTTTTGTAACACTACAGACCTGTTATGTTATGTTGAAGAATGGACACGTGTTTCGTTACATACCACGTGACATTCCTGTAACACTAAAGACCTGTTATGTTATGTTATGTTACAATGGACACGTGGATTATTACATACCACGTGACATTCCTGTAACACTATAGACCTGTTATGTTACTATTATTATTACATACAACGTGACATTCCTGTAACACTAAAGACCTGCTATGTTATGTTATGTTACAATGGACTAAAGGCTCCTATACAGTACTTCTAACAACACTATACTATATATCAAAACATCAGGGGCACCTCATGGAAGACTCGTTACTACTCCAACCACACAAGGCTCAAGTGCTCAACCCAATAATAAATACACACAGTAATAAATAAAGAAAATTAAATATACATAAATATATCTCTATACCTAGATAAATAGATAAATAAATAAAATAATGAAATATAGATGTTGGTAGATAAAAATATAGATAAATACAGGTATGTACTGTAGGTAGATACATAGATAAATAAAGTTATAAACAAATAAATAAATAAATATAATGTATATTTATAAGACTCCTGTGAAATAAAAACCAACAGAGGACCAATGAGCCATCCTTGAAGCATTGAGTGGGTGGAGCTCTTTTTGTGTGTACAATTGGTTATATCTTTAATAAAGCTACGGTCACACTGGCCATTTGTACCCTGGGAGACCCAAGTGTAGAGCAGCGTTGGATGCTGTCCCTTGGAAGTTTTTGGTCACACTACAGAATCATCAGCCCAGTCCAAGGATATCAAGCTACAAAGAGTAGTGCACAATGGAGGACGAGGAACATGCTGGAAACTATGACTATTTTTACAATTGCAGCAGCCTACGCTCACATAAAACGGAAAACAAATAATGTGAAGAGACTGGGTCAAACTAGAGACCCTATAATATAGAGAGACTGGACACCTAAATTTTGTGCTGCTCGCTGATTGGCTGAATATATAGGCCGTCATGTTTGATACTGTTGTCTTCAGTGTTGCCAGGTCTGTTTGGCAGTGCTAGACGAAATTTCCCTATAACTTCAACATCAGAAATTCCCTTTTTACCTCAATTATTCTTTGTTTACTCTGATACCCTGTTTACTCTTTGGTATTTCGTCTGATAGAAAATTCCCTGTTTACTCTTGAACAATCTTTAATTATAATCTCCATGTGTGGACTTCAATACTCCCTAAAACAGAAATTTCCCTGCACCTGGCAACACTGGTCGTCTTTCAGTCAACCGCCTTGGTTTAGTAGCGTCGTCTGGCAACTCGTCACGTCCTATTATGTGCTTTAAATAACGCATACGTGACGTATAATAGTATTTATATATATATAACTTCAGGGATCTTATAGAATTAAAAAATATATACCTGTATATGGAAAGAATGCAACTTTCGTCAATATTTTGCCCACGAATGTCAACAATAGATTACTAACTGGTAGTATCTGGCATCTTATACAAACTTGAGAGGTATCGCGGAAAACTAGATAAAAAGGTATTTATGTATTATTTACGCTAATTTGATGTATTTATTTACTATTTGTCATTATTTTTCAAAATAAGTTAAATACAATCACATATTTTTTACTAACAATAGTTTTAAAGTTCCTTCATTCTAACCTTGGACTTGGAAGCAAACGATCCTACTCGTGTTGGGATACCTTGTAAATCTCCAAGCAAAACTCTCCAAGGTTGGGCGAAAATCCTACTCTCCCATGGGATCCAAGCATTTTTTGACCAGTGTGACCGCGGCTTAAGGAGACTGTCTTGTTTGGGGCAAATTGGAAGGTTACTGATTCCACCCTAATAACTATGCCAGAACACAGAACAGATGCATCTTAAAAAGTCTTGTTTATATAATGTTATTTTACTCTCTAACTATGCCAGAAAACAGAACAGATGTATTTTAAAGTCTTGTTTATATTATATGTTTATTTTACTCTCTAACTATGCCAGAAAACAGAACAGATGTATTTTAAAGTCTTGTTTATATTATATGTTTATTTTACTCTCTAACTATGCCAGAAAACAGAACAAATGTATTTTAAAAAGTCTTGTTTATACAGTATGTTTATTTTAGATGGCATCTCGATTGTATGTGTCTGTTTCTTGGCATTGTTTGTTTGGAGGAATCAGCGACCTTCCAACTCACAAACAACCAGGCAAACAAACACCTCTCTCTTATGCACCTGAAACTCATCAACAACAAACAACAAACAAACAAACAGAACATCATTAAATATTTCTAAGGATTATACTTTATTAAATAAAATAAGGGGAGATTCTCGTGTTTATAAAATAGGAAGGAAGGACTCCGATTCCACCAAAGTATGCCACGAAACAGAAGAAACCCTCTATTAGTTTGGTGTTGGTTGATCTGGAGCAACTGAATCCTCCAAACTAATTCCAAGCAACAGAACAACACTATTAGTTTATATTTTGCTCTTCTGGTTCTGTTTTTCTATAGTATAGGCCTAACTCTGCAGAAATTTCAAGGCACTCCAATGTACCAAAAAAAAAAAAAAAAAAAAAAAAAATAGTACCATTATTGAGGGTGTCTGTTTTATGGCATACATAGTTAGTTAGTTAGTTAGTTAGTTAGGAGGAAACAGTAGCAGCAACTTCCAATTCACCAGCACAAGAATCTGCCCTTAATTTTTGCTATACATTCACTCACCAGGCAGGCAAAGGCAGTAAGTAATTTTTTTTTTCAACCCACATCACACTAGCTTATTTCTATTATTGTTATGTTTTATTTACATGTGGTGAAATCCAGAGAGGGGGAAGGGTAAGGGGAGGGGGAGAGGTCATTATTATTACTATTATTATTGTTATTGTTATTATTGTTTTTGTTATTATAAATTATTATTTACTGTTTATTTGAACCCTTTGTGGAAGACATGGATATATCGACAATTAATTATTTAGGTTCGTAAGGAAGAACATTAGTAGGTAGGTAGGTAGGTAGGTAGGTAGGTAGGTAGGTAGGTAGGTAGGTAGGTAGGTAGGTAGGTAGGTAGGTAGGTAGGTAGGTAGGTAGGTAGGTAGGTAGGTAGGTAGGTAGGTAGGTAGGTAGGTACTGTAGGTAGGTAGGTTAACCACACAGTTCCTCACACAATAATAATATCAATGGTACAGTTGCCATCAGATAACTCAAGGTCACCTCATACACCAACAAGCTTGTTTTGAATGATATTCATTGCAGAAAATTTAAATCTTATCACTGAGTTTGTTTCACCCGAGCAGACGACTGAATATCGGTCCAGTTCATATATTTCACTGCTACCAGATACAACACCAGTATGTTTATGGATGGGGTGGCCTCAAGTCCTCTGATGGCAACTGTACATTATTTGTTTACATAGGGCATCATGCAAAAAAATAATTATATACTGTATATTATCCTGGGCAAAGCGAGGAAGACTAAAAAGGTAAAATAATACTGTAATTGGTGAGCTTATAATATACTGATTCCTCCAAACTATGCCACGAAACAGTTCCCTCCATATAGTAACATTAAGGACCTCCCTGTGTTGTGGTCAGAAAATTGGAGGTAAATGAGTCCTTCAAATATTGCCACTATCTGACTACAACACAGGGTCCCTTAATTAAGTTCAGTGATGGTAAATTTGGAGCAAATGATTCCTCCAAACTATTCCAAGTAGCAAAACACCATTAATTTTGTCTATCTGGTCATGTTTCCTGGCATACTTTGGAGGAATCAAGGAGCTCCAATGTAACAACTAAAGTAAATTACCCCGCTTAATTAACCACAACAAAAGTCCCCATTAAGGCTATTTATTTACTAATTAAGCAAGAACGGTTTACCACTATCAACAACTAAGGCCAGAAGTGACCTTTATGCCCCTTTTACTCTGAAGGCCTATGGATCATAATAGAGGCTTGGTTGCATACACACACACACACCAGCATTTCAGTGTAAGAGTGGATTAAGGGGAAATTCTCTTATTGGTAAACTACAAGGTCGTTGATTCCTCCTAACTATGCCGGAAAAAAACAGGACGCCCATTTGGGGATCTGTTTCGTGGTATAGATTTGTTTTCTTTTTTTGATTGATGGATAATAGGCACCGCAACATCGAGGTCCTATAGCGCCAGAAAAAGGTGACAGATAGAGAGGTGTGACAGCAAGCAGGAAGGAAATAAAACAAAAAGAGGGACAGTTTTCATGGCCTATAGTTTGGAGGAACCATCAGAGACCTTTTTTCCCAATTCACCAACAACCAAAGAATATCTCTCCCCTTGACAGCCATTTGACCTGATATTTAATTGATACGATTGGAAGACAGAATTCTGACATCAACCCTAATCTATTCCTCTCTAATTGATGTTAACAAGACTTTTACTTACTGTTTCTTAGTTTAATTTGACGCACAGTACAGTACGGATGGATAAAAAGTGTACGTAAGTTACTGCATGGTGTCGTACTCAATATTTTCAACTATGTCTGACGTACAAATGGATGAAGAGAGAGGGTATAATACGTACAGTACGTCTTTACTGCATAGTGTCATACTCAACATTTTAAAATTATGTCTAGCGTACAGTACGGATATATCTAGAGAGCACGTAAGTAACTGCATGGTCTCGCACTCAACCTTAATATAATCTAACATACAGTACGGATGGCTAAACAAACAACGTACGTAAACAGCGTACGTACTTCAATTACTGCATGGTGTCGTACTGAACCTTCTTTATCTTGACGTACCTGAAGATTCCATACACGAAGACTGTGAGTAACGTACCACCTGCTAACATCCCTCCAACAGTCACTGGTACCATCTCGTCCCTGTGTACACGATGGATGCAGTGCTTGGCTGAAAATAAAGAGGTTGGGTGAGTGGTTGTGTACTTGGATTGGGTTGGGTTGGGTTGGGTTGGGTTGAGTGTTAAAATGGGTGGTTGGGTTGGGTTGGGTTGAGTGAGTGGGTGTGTGGTTGGGTTGGGTGAGTTTGAAGGACTCATTTACCTCCAACATTCAGACTACAATACAGGGTCCTTTAATTAAGGGGGTACCGTACTGTATATAGCACATTGTTTTCGGGTAAATCTGGAGCAAATTATTCCTCCAAACTATTCCAAGCAACGGGACACCATTATATTTATCCATAGAGTTATGTTTCTGGGCATACTTTGGAGGAATCAAGGCACTCCAATGTCCCAGAAGTATTATACCAAGTGTTTAGTAGATACTCACGCCTCCTGAAGATGCTCTCAGTACAGAAGGCCTGGACGCGGACCTCATCAAAGTGGAGTGTGGCTGTGTTGTTGAGGGCGTCTGAGAGGGCTACATCGTGGAGGAGGAGGCAACGGAACGACTTGTAATTACTCGTTTGCCAGTACTTGCGGTCCGTGGTACTCCCTACTGTCACTTCCCCGCTAGCTGTGTTTAGAAGTTACATTGTTATAAGTAACTAGTTGTGTAAATTTTGGTAGTAAATTATCTTGGAATGCATTACAGTACCCAGAGAAACAACAAGAATTTTCACCAGGTTAAATAAAAGGGAATATTATGCGAGAGAGAGAGAGAGATTGTTTTAGAGAGAGACAGACAGAGACAGAGAGACACACACACAGCAAACAAGAAGGATTAATTTGCCTCCTATTTTTACCTGAGGGGGCAATGTTGTCAAAGTCCCTGTTGTTGTCTGTGTTGTAGTTGAGGAGGAAGCGTGAGACGAACCAAGAGTCAGTGATGGAGTCCAGACCGAATTTGAGGGTTAGTGTGTACGATTCCCAAGTCACGTCCAACTGAGATTGCTCCCCCTGGCGGTCACACTGCCCTGAGATTACCACGCCTTCGTCACCATCAGGGGGAGACGCTTGGGTATTCTGAGGGGGTGGAAAGGGAGTGAGGGAGGGACAGTTAAGAAGGTGATAATTATATAGATGGATGGATGGATGAATTAATGGATCACTATCACTGCCCCCATCACTATCACTGTCCATCACTGCCCACCATCACTATCACTGCCCCCAACACCACCATCACTACTAACCCTACCACCACCACATAACCCATCCCCTATACCACACCACCACTACCACAACCACCACCAACAACACCAACATATAACCCATCCCCTATACCACACCACCACCACCACTACCACAACCACCAACAACACCAACACATAACCCATCCCCTATACCACACCACCACACACACACTCACCCTGTACTCTCCTGTATTGTCGAGGTAGTAGATGGTGACTGTGGACTTGAAGTATGCCATCACACAGCCAATACCGTCCACATCATTCACTATATATGTACCGTCTCCCCTTACGTACCCTTCGTTGCTCCCTGGGATGCGCAATGAAACGTGCACAGTTTAATTAGTAGGTGCAGACTAATTAGTGTGTGCAATTTAATTCGTGTGTAGTTTAATTAGTGTAATGTGTAATTTAATTAACAATTGTATTAATGAGAGATAATAGTCATAGCTTTGTATTAATAAGAGATAATAGTCATAGCTTTGTATAAATGAGAGATAATAGTCATTGCTTTGCATAAATGAGATAATAGTCATAGCTTTGTATTCATGAGATAATAGTCACAGCTTTGTATTAATGAGATAATAGTCACAGCTTTGTATTAACGAGAGATAATAGTCATGGCTTTGTATTAATGAGATAATAGTCACAGCTTTGTATTCATGAGATAATAGTCATAACTTTGTACAGTATTAATAAGAGATAATAGTTATAGCTTTGTCTTTGTATTAACGAGAGATAATAGTCATAGCTTTCATCTATACTATTTACTAACCATCCTGGGCGAGGGGTTGTGGCAGCATTTCATATTCTCTGTCTTCCTCCTCATACTCCGTCTCTATATCCTTGGCTGGACTCACTCCCTCCGTCACCCCGGCTTCGCTAACCAGAATGATGTGACGTGATGTTGGTGAGATGTTGTTGGTTGGGGAGGAGGACGAAGAGACGGGTGAAGATGGAGGAGGAGCAGGAGGAGAAGGCCCTTTCGTTGACAACACCACAACGATAGGAGAAGACGTGTTGCTGTTGTTGTTGTTGTTGTTGTTGGTGGTGGTGGTGGTGGTGGGGTGTGGAGGAGCAGTGGGGGTGGTGGTGGTGGTGATGGTGGTTTTGGTGGTGGTTTGAGGGAGTACAGACACACCCTCTCCACCACACACGCTTCCTGTCAAAGAGATGGAAATGAAGGGGACTTTTTTTTTTTTGGTAATGAGGGAGACTTTTGTAGTATTTTCCTTTACAATCTTGAACAATATAGTATCGATCGGTGGGACTATCACGGTCAATATAATTATAGTCCATCAACACCTTGAAAGATTGTTAATTAGATCATAACATAAATATTTGTCTGTATTCAAGTGTTTCATTCTGTTATGTTTTCGTGAGAATGTGAGTGTGAGCGTGTGGCCATTAAGCTGTTAGAAGCATATTATGACTCTTATTAGGCTACGAGATTATGGAGTGAGATATTGAACTAAAGTATTGAAACCTCACCAACCTCACTTCACTGTGAACCATGAAACCGTGACGTGTGAAACTGGGCCGGTATTTAACAATCCTCTTAGGATTTGCATTGGTTCGAAGGTTTGCAATACTGACCTCGCCAAAGTGTTTCATCAGGCTCATTTCGAAGCAGTGGACAAATTTCCTCCTCTTGAAATACGAGTCTATATTACGATTCCATAGCAGTGTTGGGTTGTAGTCCTTGTCATGAATAAACCCTTACCAACAATTATCTGAAGGGGAGAGGATACTTTTGATACTTTGGAGTGCCTTAACTCCTTCAAAGTATGCCAGGAAACAGGATCACAAGAACATAAATATTAGTGACCTGTTGCTTGGAATAGTTTGGAGGAGTAATTTGCTCCGGATTTACCAACACTATATCCTCCCCTTAATTAACTTGGGAATGAATTTTACTTTGATATAAACGGACCCTGAATTCAGTCTTTCGTAAATTGGCCCCTGTAGGATGTGAACTTCTCTATACACTAGCAATCCACTATCCCTAACTAGCCCACCTGAGTCGAGCAGGTGGTTTCTGGACGACAGCCCACCCAAAGCCTCCATTAGTTCAAAATGTGTGTGGCATCGTTTGAGTGGGCTGTCGTCCAGAAACCGCCTGATTCAGTACTACAACGTTATTGAAAAGTACAGTACACCACATTAATTGTAGACCAACCAACATGTCCACATACAAAATGTAATGATGATGTAAAACAGAACGAGGGAAAACTGCACTAGACCAGCAGAAAGACCAAGTATATTATAGTCACAAGGACGGTAGTGACTCGGGCCCATAGCAGCTTTATTATTGACCTCTTAATTAAGTATACGGAGACATTAAAGTGTTTTATTTTGGGATGAAGTGGAAGAAGCCGTCGCCTTCACACCGACATGCAGCATCACCTTGCCACTTTAAAACTTTCCCATAGACTGCATGGGGATTCTCTCTCTCTCTCTATCTCTCTCTCTTTACTTGTACACCAACAACTCCATACATTACGAATTATTTACGAAGCATTATGACCCCAAGTTCTATTTAAATGTTGACGTCAGCGTGAGTGCCAGCCAGGGTTAAGGGAGATTAGAATTATTGATTGATAAGAGTGTGAATTTGAATTGAAAGAGGAAAATGAAGACCATCCTAAGAATTGAAACCCTTATAGGACGATGAATGAGCTGATAGAGAGGAGAGACAACAAGCACGAAAGAAATACAATAGAAGAAAATAAAGTGGGCCAGAGCCGGAGTGGAATGAAGGCTATCGGGGCTTACGGTTTTGATAATCCTTTAATTATCTCCAAACACAGAATAGGGTTTATCTGGCTGTGGTACCAAAGTGTAGAGTGTGTTCTTTTCGTTAGCCATTAGTTCTCGAGGTGTGACTATAAGGCTACATATCACTATTCTTACCCAAACAGACGAGGACAGCCCACGTTGACACCATCTTGGCTCAGCTGTGGCGATGGCAGCGGAACACATGCGCCATCTACCGTCAACATTGATCTCTCTCCTCCCGCCTGCTGGTTGTCTCGCGTCGGCGTCATCTCTCTCTCTCTCTCTCTGTGTGTGTGTATGTGTGTCTCTCTGTGTATGTGTGTGTATGTTTCTCTCACTCTGTGTGTGTCTCTTTCTCTCGCTGTGTGTGTGTTCTCTTTTGCAGTCTCTCTTTCGCTCTGTGTGTGTGTTCTCTTCTGTTCATTTTCTCTCTCTCTCCTTAGGGTTTTTTTTGCCTACCGTAATGTGACTAATGTAGACAGTAAGCCCATGTGATGTAGTCAGAATATTGGAGGTAAACGAGTTCTTCAAACATTGCCATGAAACACCACCTCTATGGAAGGAGCTTGTTTCGTGACATGGTTAGGAAGAATCAGAAGCCTCCAATTTTCATACAATTTAAGATCACAGGGTCCTTAATGATATCCTATAGTCTGTTCAAAAATTGTGTTCCATTTTCCTCTATCTATCTGTCTCTATTTCTATCTATATCTTTCTATCTATATCTATTAAATTTCTATCTATATCTTTCTATCTATCTTTATCTGTCTCTATTTATATCTTTCTATCTATCTTTATCTGTCTCCATTTATATCTATCTCTTATCTGTCTATCTATCTATTATAGTACAGAACACTGGGTGCGAGTCAATAATTCTATCCTGACCACGAGACACATGAATGAATCTCTACCAAACCTCGCAACCCACCCACCACTCCTCCCGAATCACTTCATAGTTGGTAGAGATTCATATTGTGTCTCGAAACGATAGAATTATTGACTCCTAGTGTATGAAAGGTAAATATAGTGTGGTTAAATAAAGGTAAATATGGTGTAGCTAAATAAAGGTAAATGTAGTGACGCCTCTCGCTTTGAGGTAAACTGAACCAGAAGCACAAGTTTTCTTTTCCATACTATGATCATTTTCATATAATAACTTTAAAAACAACTCGGCCTCCTCTCACCCATACACTGCCTTCCTCCTTCCCCCACACTGAAGTAATGGCTGCGGGTTTCGTGTGAGTCAAGGACAGGGGCGTCGGTTTTGTCGGGGTCTGTACACTCACGGATTAAGGTATTGAAGCTTTGCAAACTTCACTGTGAATTATGAACCCGTGACGTATAGAAACAAAGCATTTACTACAGGTGCCACGTTACTAATAATTGCCTCAATTTTACAGGTAATGGTTTCATGGTTCGCTGCGAGATGTTAATACCTTACCTCAGTCAGTGGGTGTACAGTACTAGGCAGGGAAGGCACTACAATACTGTATTGTTAATAAAATGAAATGTAATTTTAGTTTTTTGCATTATTTACCAATACACTTGCAAAACAGAAAATGTTGACAGCTTTAATGACTCGATTGTTATTGAAGATGCACAACAATGTCGAATTTCAAAACAATTCTGACTACTCCAATGAGGATTTGATATAATTAACTAACTGCACAACAAACCTAGAAATATTGTTAATGCTTTTGTTTTAAATAACTCGTATACCCTATTGTTTCTCCAGTACCATGCTCCTAATGCCATATACAGTAACACTAAACTACAATTGAAGAAACCTGAGCTAACTGATTTAAAAATTAATTTGGGTTGGATTGCATTCCATCAAAGAAAATTATATCCATCGGGTTATGTAAATAAAACAACCTTAAATAAATTGGGATCATGTCTTTCATTGTACATCAATTGCAACAAAATAAAATAACACAACAGCCAGTGCCCACATTATTATCACCCCAAGGCCAGGTTATTACAGGGAGAGTATACTTTTGGTACATTAGTGTGTCTTGACTCCTCCAAAATATGCCAGGAAACAGGACCAGAATAGCAAATATAATGGTGGCCTGTTGTTTGGAATAGTGTAGAGGAATCAGTCGCTCCAGCTATACCAACACTACACCTCCCACTTACAGGCTATTGAGCCATAAGCAAGAAAAGGTAAAAGCTAGGCAATGATAACTGGTCTGATGATTCCATACACTGTTTATGGAAGTGTTATGGCCCATAGATTTCTTGACTATGGCACCAAGTCACAGGAGCTAATAGGTGTATTTTGATTCCTACCCATCCATACAATTTTGTTTTCAATAACCCCACGTACAGTCACCAGCCATAACAAGTATCCAGGCCTTGTTGAAGTTTGGTATCATTTGACATACCAGTGAACCAATTACAACACTTATTTTATCTCCTACTGACTGAATCTGGTTTAATACTCCGTCAGGCTAATTGATGCAGACCTAACCTGGATACTTGACTCCGTGACTGTACTTCAGCATTCACATTTACTGTAGTCAAAGTTTAATAATAATTATCAGTGCCTTGTACACTGAAGAGATGATTGGTCATACACTACAGTATTTACTTTAATATCCAAAATACCCACAGCCATCACACAATTCAAGAGCCACAATAATTTGATCACCTGTTGCTACACTATCTAGAATACTGTAATTCCCTTGCATGTTCACAAATTGGCTCTGCATTAAGTAAATATAAGACTATAATTTTGTCAGGGACCTGGAGGTTACTGTATTTGTTCCTCCAAACTGTGCCAAGAAACCAGTTATCTCACCAAATGTATATGGTCTGTTCTGTGACATACTTTGGAGGAATCACTGTAGCCTCTAATTCACCAACAAAATAAAAATGCCAATAATAATTGAAGCTGATGTCTTCCTCACATCTAAAACTCACAACGGAGAGTAGCCAAGATTGAGAAGCATCCAGGTAGTGAATGATTTGAAATATTCTTAAATAACTTAAATTTTTATTATCCATGGTGACAGGGGTGAGTCAAGGGCACAAAAAATAGGAAAGAATAAAAGTTGCTATTGAACACATTTGTCGAAATAATTATGAGTGCAAAAATATTGCAACTAAATAGATAATAAGCTACATGTTTTGAGGCTAAGCATCAACGAAGTTGAAAATGTTGTAGCTAGATGGAAAGATGAGATAAAATAATGCAGCTAGATAGAAAGACAGAGTTCCGTACTATATTAGGCTCTGGAGTCACCAAAATATACATTACAGAATATAAACTCCACTTGAGCTTTGCCATACAGGTCTCGTAACTCATACTATCTCTCCCATTTGGCTCATGTGCAACATAAACTCTGGAAAACAAAATACTGCATCCTGAAACACATAAATACAAAGTCCAGGTACTCCATGACACAACTCACCATGCATTCACCTGTTTGTAGAATAATTATGATTGGTGTGTTGTTTAATTCATACTTGTTCAATATAATGAGGTACTGTATCTGGACTTCAATGTTTGTCAGGCATGTGTGTACATATCATTCAAACATGAAAAGCTTAATGTGATAATAGTTCACAATCACTTTTTCCCAAATAAAGGCAAGAGCATTATTATGTCAATCTAGACTCATTATACAGTGCAGTATCTGGATGAAGAAGATATTGGTCTAAAACTTTAATGTTTCATAGATCATTATGCATAATCTTGTCACCTATAAGTAATCTTTATCACACTATCAATAAATAAATATATAAATACATTAATAAGCCAGGTTGCAAGATATTTCTACATGTGTACAAGGAATGATAAACACAACTGAGCATGGTAGTGGGCAATTTAGATGCCTGGTTAGATCAGATTAGGACGGCTGTGTCTTAGAGTACCTTATTGATAATTGATATACAATAGTACAGTTAAGAGCTTGATTTCTACCCATCTAAAACACATAAGTAAAATGAACCCATAAACAATGACTGACGACTATGAATTTCTCTGACTTCCACCAATTTCGCTTTCCAATGGAAACGCAGAAAAGCCCCTGACAAGCAAGGTTCAAAGCAAGATATTGTTTAAATTTAAGGGTGTAGTGCAATTTTACACACTAATGTAAACATATGTGGGAAATATCAACATTCATTCTTATTATTAAAATAATCACAATGTACTCATGTTCAATACAAAATATCAGCATGTTTTACCTCGACTAAAGTGTAATGAATGGGAAGAAATGTTTGCTCATGAATAAAGTACAGCCTAGTGACTTACAAAACAATCTTAAATTATACTACACAGGCTATATAGGAGAATTGGCTCACTGGAAGCTTTGATGCTTTCAAACTGTGACATAAAACAAACATAAATTAGTACAGATGATCAATTTTCTGTCACAGTTTGGAGAAACCAGTCATTCCCAATTTGCCTTTAATAGCTTGTCCCTTGAGAGAACCCACCAGTTTTTTCCATTAGGTAACAATATCATTACTGTACCATTAATGCAAAACACAATACACTATACATCAGTTTCTTCAATATGAAGGTATATGGCATAATCACATGAAATATATACTGCATTACAGTCTCTTAAGGGAACTAAGGTTTTATCAGTGACTTGGAGGCTGCCGTACTGAAACTTTCACTCTCTACCATCAAACTGTAGGTGCTGTTTTGTAGTAGTCTGAGGGAAATTATTACCCTTCAAGTTTGCTGACGTCACATATCCCTTATTAATTACTTGCATCACATGTTGTGTAACTATTCACAATTTTGTACATCCATTTAATCAAAACTATATTAATTTCTACAGGCTATTAGTGAGGAAGATATGTGATCTTTCTATAACCCACATTGTATGTCTCTGTGAACATTTTTTCTTACCAGTTGTAAGTATATGGTATAAATTACTTTTCTAGCAATAAATTTCCTCAACTCTTCTAAATATTCCTTTCAAATGCAAAGTGTCTAGGCACCTCAAATGAAATTGGACATGATTTTGGAAATCTTGAACTCTTTGCACCCCTTGAAAATAGAGAAATAGAATATTGATCATTATGAAGCCTTTGCTAACTTCAGAGGCAAAGATGTCTTGCACTTGTCCCTTAATTGTGTCCACCCCACCAAGAGGCAGCCACTAAATCAACTTTTATTTATATGATAAATGTTCAGATAGTTGTGACCCACTGATATCAGCTGAGAACATTAACCATTAATCAGTATACACAAGACCATAGATCAATATACCCATGTACAAATCAAAAGACAAGGACAAAGTGATAATGACTAGTATGGTGAATTCTTGAAGTGTCTGTGAATTTATTTTATCAGTCATCATCTTAATATACCCTGTGACTTTTCCTGCACATGGCCCAAAGTTTCAAGTGTGTGACCCACACAAGGAGACAGGGGTTGGCTAGGAGAGTTAAGCAGGTATCACACTTGCACCTTTCCTTCTGTCCTCTGGCAAACCTATAACTTCTTCCATTCTCCAACCTGTTTTCAGAAGTGCTGAGAATACCTGCCATTATTAGAGAGGCAAACCTGGCTCGAGAATGGAAGACGCAGGACGAGGACAAAAGAAATGGATGCTCATATGACAGAATCTTTATGAAACATGTAGGCGAGACTGTACTGTACAATATTTTCAACCCTTAAACTACCAATATTTCTTTACAGTAAATCAGACATTCCATTCTTAGGGGGATATGACAGTGGCAAACTGGAGTCTACTGATTCTTTCAAATACGCTGCCTCAATCATTGCATAAGTGGAGTGTTACTTTGTATAGTTTGGAAGGATCAGTAGCCTACAAAGTGCTGACAATTCACAGCTTCCCTAAATTCAAATCTTTTATCTGGTCGATAAAAAAATATATATCTTTTCAATGAAAATGTAGTAAAAAGTCTTACATTTAATTTCAAGACAATATTCATGGAAAATGATGTTAAGCATGTATATTATGATAGATAACTACTGTTGTAAAATGCATAACCAATATAGGGTATGCACGATCACTGTAGCTTAAGGGTTAATCTATACAGTGTTTAGACAGAAATCCTTTACAGGAATTAAGACATAGGGGAACTAGAGGCTGCCGATTCCTTAAACTGAACTACTAAACATACTGTCTTAACAAAGGTAGTCATTCAATAGCCCAGTCTGGAGGAATCGGTTCCTTTCATTTGGCCAAAATATCCAAGTCAGGTTGCACAATCAACATACAGAAGGCCCTCGATACAACACGACTTTTGTCAATTTAACACAATTCATTCAGCACAGGACCATAATATGATTTGGTCTATATGGTAATAAATTACGAGATCTGAAGATGAGGGACTGAGTGTAGAATGAAACATGGATAACAACATAAGTTTGCATTATATCATGGGTCTAGTGTATTACTGATTTAGATACTTTCAGGAACTAAAATAATGCTTTTACTTAATATTTACTGAACTGTAATATTAAATGGGTAAAAATATAGTTCATTTTGCTTAAAACACAGACTCTATCATTGATATTTGTATACACAGTATATGAATACAAAGTATATGATAAGCATTCTTAGGAAATATATTTATATATATACAGGTATATATATACATTAGAATTAGTTCTATCAGTAAAATGTGTATGACAGGATATACAAATTTCATAGAAATCTTACAACAGAATAAGAAAATAAAAGTACACATATTATTAAGAGCTGCATCACCAACTGTTGTGTCCTGTGGAAGAAGCAGCAAACTTCCATGAATGATCTGGACCATGAGGTATTGCTGGGTGAAATCTCAATTAAAACTTCAGTTCCACCTACAGCCACACATGTACAGTACTACACTATAGAGGTCTGATCAGCTGGTGATTTACGGATAAACCATTATCTGGGTTGGTGTGCCTAGATAGTGGCTAGGCAGTGTTTAGTATATTCACTGGAGTCCTCATGAGGTTACTGGCAAGATGTATTTCATGCCATGATGGACATTAGGTTTGCCATGTATACTACTGTACATAAAAATTCTGTGGCTATGGTATTTCAGCCTTGGACTCAATATCCCTTTAGGAGTAAAATGGGACAACTTGTTTATCTTTTCAGGATCATTCTTGGTGTACAGCTCCTTCTATTGTATGTCTTAATATTTCTGCTCAATAATATCAGAATATCAAAATTCTAAACACACACTTACAAACAAATGAGTCTGACTGTAAGGCCTGTATGATAGAGACTTGGACCCGAGACAGGGATTGATATTGCATAACATTTAGATGTGTAAAATTCCCAGTATAATAAAGTATGATAGAAGGAGCTAATATGACTCATTTATTATCCTTGCTTGACTCTGAGGGAGCATACTTACATTTTTCAAAAAAAAATTAATTGGTCTTCTGTAACTTACTGTAAGCTTCCTGGTATTACACATAATTTTGGAATAGTCACAGGTCAAAACTGTGTCAAGCCACATCTCAGGTTCAAGTCTTTTCCCAATACTCTGGCCTGTGATACCATCCTAGCTGTCTTCCTCTAATCAATAAGGTAAGAGGTCTATCAGGTTACCTCTAGGTTGTGTCATATGCTCAGGAAAGAACTGGGTCAGCTGGTCAAAGAGATGGGAACGACTAGTGTACCTCCACTCCAAATTGGCACTCACAGCTTTTGCTCCACTCTCTTCCTTCTCTTCCTCGGGTATAGGGCGGATGCAACTGATTGGAGTGTCCTGGGGAGGTTGGAAAATGGTGGATGCAAGGGCCTGAAACTCCTGCACCTCCTGGCAGTCACTGTGGTCAACTGCACTGTGTAACTTGGTTTGCAGGTACTCCAGGGCCAGAACAGAGTTGTCACGAGCCAATTCATTAAACCTTAAAAGGAGGTAAACCATATTACCAATTTGTTTACATTTATTTATAAGGACACATATCCACAGCAAAATTGCTTCATATTGATATATAGTATGTCAAGTTATACCAGAGTAATTATCATTATAAATAACATCTTACTAATACAGTTTACGTAGAGATGGGCTGATCCCATCATTCATGATAAAGTACGGTATATGAACCTGTGCTTGCGAATGAGTAGGACACAAGTGTGGAGGAGCTGTTGTATTGAAGGTCGACACAAACGGAGGGACCAGAAGTCATCCAGTCTCATCTTGGGTAGTGATGCCTTCCCAGGGTTGCCACCAAACAAGTAGTGAACCTGGGATGTAAATGTTGATGTGAAATACACAAACCACAAAATTATATGGAAATGAACCTCATGTCTTAACATTACTATTGAAAACTGGCCTAGTAAATTCAATGCACCAAATTCTCATGACCTTACCCCTATAGTCTATCACTTTTTATTGCTTTGAAATCACAACATTGGTTTTCAGGGTTCATTCACTAAAAGGAAAGTAGTAAAGGTTACCATAAAGTACAGTATACCATATTTTATCTGTTCATGATTCTTTTCCTCCAATACATTCCATTAATTGACCAACCTTCTTAGTATCATCATAGACCAGCTGGTGTGCAAAGCGAGGACATGGCTCCACATGTTGCATTTTACTCCAATATGATTCTCCTGTCTGTTCATTTCGGTAGATACATGACCTGAAGAAATACTTTATGGTCAGCTCAAGCCCATTATATTACTTAGTATAAGCTATACAGTATGCTAATAGCTCACAACAATTTGGATAGTGTTTGTATTTGAGGGTTTATAAATGAGAGAATAAGTGTAGAAAGAAGTAGTGATTTGAAAGTTCATATTATATTCATTAACAGTGTCAGCCATCAAGAGAGTATCTCAGCCAATACAGAAATTCAACAAGGAATGAAAAAAGTATAGCTCAAACAATAGGACACTAAGAATGAAACATGTCAATACTACTGTGAGACAACAAGTTATTCTCTACAACGGCCATACTCTGAAATGTTAAATAAACTAATGTCTACTGGATGATTTACAATATAAATTAAAGTAAAATATCATAAGTTAGAAAAAACACTAACATTAAACACTTACCATTTGTTTTGAGAGATATCATAAACCCAGAAGGAATTACGGACATTTTCATCTCTTTTTTCTTTTTCTTTACTCAGCCCCTGGAAATAATACTAATTAGATCAGTGCTTGTTCTAAAAAATATTCACAACATTTTCCGCACACTTTTATTAAACACAATTCATACCATGTATACCATAAGTTATACCAATGCTCTAAAATACAGTATACTTCCTTTATACTACTCTAGGGTGCACATGTGGTGACATATATGAGTTTAATGTGTACTGTATATGAATACTTATCACCAATAGTACATAACCACAAAAGAACTCACCGAGAGCACGTGTATCTCATTGAGGTGAGGGTCTATAGTGGCCTTCTGGGTGAACCCGGCTGCAGGCACTGATGAGGAGTCTTTCCGGGTGCCATCACTGATGTAAGTAACTGTGTCTGTGTCAATGTTGTATGTGAAAAAGTCCGCCAGATATTCCTTATTTCGCTGCCCTGCCAAAATGAAGAGCTGACGAGTTCCCTGGAAAAATAAAGTAAACAATCAATCAATATTGCTGATGCTTTGCTTGCTCCGAGGACTGTGATGGCAGATGAAATTTCAAATTATTATATCATTCGTCACTGCATACCTGTTTTGCTTTATCAATCCACTCTCCTTTCCCACTTTCCCTCATTTGTATTGTGCTATCATACTTGCAAAAAAGTTATTGTTTTCTAATCCCACTATTTGTAATGGTTGCCCTGTTAACTGCAAATCTCATAGGCAAAACATTTGACCATCACTTCTCGACTATATTACAAAGTGGTACAGATGGGTACATTGGCACCTACAGTAAATATAAATAAATAATAATACAAGAAAAAAAAATACTTGCTCTTTGATGTTCCTGGAGGTGTGAGATGTCAGTCCTATCAATGGATAATTACCAAATTGTGTAAAGTCTTGGGAGAAAATTGTCTTAAGTCTGCAAACCATTAAAGTTAATTAATGAAATAAAGAAGCATTTTTGCAAAGTAAAAAAAAAAAGTACAATACTAACACTATGGAAGAGCATGGAGTGTCCAATGCGAGATTTGATGTCCTGTGGTCCAGTGGAGTTGCCCAAACAGTCCTCCCTTAGTTTTGTCCAGGTATTTGTGGCCACATGGTAGGCGTACAAACCAGAGAAGATTACCTCACTTGGGGTGGAGTTACTCGTTCGTAGCTCATCCAACCCTAGTCTGTAACAAAGCACATCATGAGCATAATTATGAGCAGAGATATATTTAATGACTGAGAACTAAATTGTTGTCAATGAGACATTGTTCCTTCTTAAGTAAGAACCCTGGAGACGAAAAGGTTCTTGAAGGCATTTTAGTTTGTTTATGCAGTGCCACTCGCACCACAGATTCTCAAAATTTTCTTTTAATTAATATAGCAAGGTGAAAGAAGAAAAAAAATAAAATGGCTCTTGAAGAAGCCTTCACTGATAAAGCTGCCCAGTTCTTTTAGTTTTTCTAAAAGTAAAGAAAAAAAAGCAAATAAAGGTCCAATCTTAAATTGCGTTTACACTATTTATATAATCTACCAGCAAGTTCTACCTTACAAATATTAGAGCCAATATACCTAACTTTTGAGTACCGGTACTTTATATTATGTACCCTGAAAGACTCCTGTGACAAGATCATAATTATGTGACTGTACATCACAAAATGGATAAGATAAGGTGAACAGTACCTGACACTAAGGATAATTAGAGTATGTATGGTAGGTACTGCAACCAATAGGCAAGGCCACATGTAGCAGTATGGGAATGGTGAATGCAAGTGTTTGCATTGGCTTCCATAACATTGGGCCCCCAATCTTCCTAATATTTCCACATACAATATTGTACTACAGTATATACCTGAGGGCATAAACTACTATCACTATCTCTCCCATCTTATATACATAGGAGACAAAAGAAAATACCCAATCATGAAGGTCAACCATGTAATACTTTCAAATCATATTGTACTGCTATCACTACCCTCCCTACACAGGATACAAAGAGTACATTATTATTATCAGGAGTTAAAAAGAGAACAAAACCAAACAAGATGGTTAATATATACCCCCCCACGCACCCCTCCCATCTTGACGGGGTGAGAACACGTCCCCCAAAGACGTAAATGACTCGGCGCTCCACATCCATCACCATCTGGTGGTCGAAGGTGAGGCGTGGCCCACCCAACGATGCAGTGTCTTCTGTCACTTGGGTCCACTTGTTGTTCTCTATGTCGTACATGTAGAAGTCACTCTGTAGGAGAAGTGTACATCATGACATATAGGGATAGTGCTGGTATTACTGATTATAGTGGTTAAGGTAGATATTTGATACTACAGTACATTGAAAAGATCTCTGTTTCCTGGATCAAGGTTTCTTCAAGCACATACAATGTAAAGTTCTTTCTTAATTTATCACTGGAAAACTTATAGCATCTCCAAGCCTTTAAGAGTTTAATGAACTTGTCTACATGGTAATAAATTTTTAATTAATACAAACATCTGAGTCTGTAGTGAGGTACTGACTGCAGTTGTGACGTTTCTAAGGCTGTCTGATGGAACAGCCTCAAGTCCATGAGGACCTGTCCCTTGGACAAGGCAATCCCACAGGGTCCTCATGGAATGTATTATATGTTGTTGGGATAACATGAAGTGGTGAAGAAAAGTATGTCTGTTTTATACTAAGGGTGTAACGATGATATTGATACAAAAACTGTTCTAGTGTCCCTATTCATGACTCTAACCTTGAGGTTGTCTGGGATACGCAGTACAGAGTCTAGGTAGCGTCCCAAGGTGAAGATCTGACGTCTCTCTGGGTCTAGACACATCTTATGGCAAGATCGTGCAATTGGTCCTCCCTGAAGTATAAAAATGTATGGCAGGTTACATCTGTTTCATTTGTATATAGAATTGATACTCTTAGTATTATAAAAATAGATGGCATAGTAATTCAAAATTAAACTATAGCTACTGGTAAAGATGTCACCTCAGCGTGTGTGTCCCGGGTGATGCAGGTCCACTCCTGTGTTGGGATGTGATATGACCACAGGTCACTTAGGTCCTGCATCCCGTCCCACCCACCGAACAGGTATATGGTCTGCAAGGAAAAAGTCTTTACTGCTAATATCAACCATAATGAGAAGTGTTCTGTGTGCGAGTTTGACTGTGATGTCATAAAAAATTCTTTGTGTCAGGTTTGAGAGAACATTTTACTGAGCTTTCTGACTCTCAGTATAAAGTTTTATTGATTTTTGTTCCCCAGGCTTAGAGCTCATACAAAGTGGGAATGTAATCTCGAAGATAAGTACCTGAGTGTTGGTGTCAATACACATCTGATGGCCGCCCCTCATACCCGGCCGCTGGGGTGTACCTGTGGACTGACCAGGGTTGGGGATGATGGGAGTCCACTGGGGTTTATATTCCTGCTGATTGATGTAGTGTTGGAACAGTCCTTCTGAAACACCATTAACCCTTACAGCATTTAGGCTTAATAATGAATAACATGCAATATATGTCTCTACCTGATATAGTATGGTTTTCAATGCATACCATAAGTATATTATACAAAAAAAGGTATAATTTGCTTCCTATCTTTTATTACTTCCCCCTTGTAAAATAATTTCATGATTACAATACGCCAACTAGAAACTTACTCTTCAAAAAATAAAATAAAACTCAATGAATAATAAAACTGACCCTGTGCAGCCTGAGCAATAAGCTGCTCACAACCATCAAAATCTCCATCTTCCACCAAGATCTTGTGTAGCTGTGTTAGCTGTGGGTCCTCCAACGTCACTCTAGTACGTTTTTCTAATGATTCAAATGCCTCAGTATAGTTATGTTGGCGGAAATGCTTCAGGCACAGTCGAATGGCTTCTCTTTCCCGATACTTGAAAAGAAACGATACAGGGTAGTTAGATCGAGTCACATACTCAGCAGTCACACATATATATATATACTGTATTGCAAAAATGGATAGTGGTCAATAAACTATAAACTACCAGTTAGATGGCAGAACAGAGTGGAAGAGTATGTAAAGGAGAGAAACGTGAGGGGGAGGGGAGGGCTGGACCAAGTAAGGAGGGAGTGTTTGAACAGGGAAAGCTGGAGACTCTTCTGCCGTGGCCACCCCCTTGGGGAGAGTTCCCAGAGGGAGCGAGGAGTCAGAGCTATAGATAGATAGATAGATAGAACCTATAAAATTTACTATAAAACTATAAAAAAACTATAAAAGTTAACTAAAATATATATATAAACATATTGAATTATATGCAGCAATCATAAAGATGTACAGATATTCCTTAGAGTAACAAAGACTTTCTAAATTTTAAATAATGTGTTAGAAGATTCAAAACTTTAACAAGTGCTAAATTTAATCTTTGACCAGGAATGGATACAAGTGTTTCTAACTGCATCTGCACTTAGGAATAGGAATATTAATATTACTGTATACTAACAAGCAAATGCCAACTTACAGTGGTGTACCAATTGATGCACTGCTGTACCACTGACCACTCCTCACAGCCCCGTAGTTCAACAAACCATATGCTAAAGTTAAAAGTTGATCCCCAAGCCTGAAATAAAAACAGTCATGAGTGAGCTGGGTGTTGATGAAAGGATTGGATTGTGAGAGTTGTTAAGAAAATGCATCAAGGAGCCAAAAGTAACTACAGTACAGTATTATAACCAGCACTTTAAAGAGGCTTCCCAGACTACATAGTGAATGCTGTGAGATTTCATTACAATCTTTCGTCACTTATGCCCACATTTTCCTCCCTTTCTATCTTTAATAACAAAATTTCTGAAATATAATAAATAAGCTGGCAAAACTTACTTGTAGTGGAACAATCTTTACAAACCGGACAGGAAATTGACGACCCGTCACAGTGTGCTTCAGTAGGAATGTCTCAGGAACTGTGTCATTTTTTAATCCACTGAAATAGAAAAATAGCACCAGAGTAAAGACACAGCTTCATAGAACATATAAAATACAAAATACTACAATGAATGATGAGGAAACTATCCATCCTGCATTACAATATAAACCAACATAAAATATTGAGATAAAAACTGCTTCTTACTTTGATAACCATCACATAAACACATTTTCTTCTGTCCTGTGATCAACTTAAACTCTAAAATATCTTCAATCCTCCTGTTTACTTAAAGTTTAAGGTAAATGCAGAATTTTTGCACATCAATACAAAAGAAGAAACCTAAAGATGGAGATTGAAGGTTTTAATTATAATACTGTACGTACTGTATAAAATGGTTTAATGACCTACCTCTCCAAGAGAAGAACCATGTTTTCCTCTGACAGTCCGCCATAGACCCGAAACTTCTTGATATTACATACGTGGGTCTTCTCATATTTCCCAAAGGTTATGGTTTTCAGTACAGCCGGCTGGTCCAACTTGAGTATAAGAAACTGTTTGGAAGAGTGCCTTGGAATTAAGATACAAATATTGCACTGCACAGAGAAATGTATATGATAGATTTGGCCAATTCTAGGATGTTACGTGACGTTACTATGGTTAGGTTAGGTCCCGGTGGTCTGCCAAGGTTCATTATCGGTAGTTTGATTCAGTTAGGTCTAAAAGTTTGGCCAGATCCATTTTTGGTTAAGTTTGGCAAATTCTATACCAAAATAAAATTATCAAATATGTTTCATTTTGTGTGTGCCATTAGTACTATACTCCCTTGAAAAAAATATCTCCAGGAAGGTCAAAACAAACTCTCAGCTGTTAATTTCAACAGACTAAAACAGGTAATATTGAAATTTAAAAGAAAGATTGTTTAATAAAATTGCAATTCCCATTTCTTTAGTTACTTTTGAAGTTAACTCTTTGTGTTTTCCCTCTATCCCACCTTAGGTCTTCCCAACTGAATCTTAAGGGGTTAGTATACTGTTGGTAAATCTGGAGCAAATGATTCCTCCAAACTATTCCAGGCAACAGGATACCATTATTTTTCTTCATCTGGGTCTGTTTCCTGGCATATTTTGGAGGAATTTAGACACTCCACTCTTTCAAAAGTATACTCTCCCCTTAAATACCTAACAATTACAAGGATTATGAAACATACCTGTGGTGGGTTGTTGGAATCGGATGACCATCTGGAGGCTTGATCATTTGGCTTATCCTCTAAAATATTTCTGAAAGACCAAAACATTACATCTTAAAACATAACAAATAAAAAGAAAAGAATAGTTACTATCATGGCAAAGTTCACATTTTCTGGTAAAGTTTGAATTGAGCCTACGGTACCACATTTCAACTGTTTTAGGATTCCATAGCAATGTGAACCAAAATCTCAATTATTTAGCATCAACTCTTAAGAAAAGGTACCGCCTCATCCAAGCCAAAAATTCCGACACAGTGCTACAAAAGTAAGAAATCGTTGTTAAACTTTGCTAACAGACAAAACACAACCCAAAATTGTTGCACAAATAATCTACACCACAGAAAAGGTAAAGTCAGCTATTCCAGTTATATTAAATTAAGCTATTAAGAAAATAAATCAAGCTATAAATCATGAAGTAGTACAGTCGTGGCACATAGTCCTTGACCAGAGTGTAAGGGGAAGTTTGTTCAAGGACTAGGCCTAGGTGCCATAACTCTAACTAGCGGCCTAAGATCAATATCAGATGTTTATTCCATTTTAGCGCATTTGAAAAACCCGAGAAGAGTTCAGGCTTTCCATTTTTCAACATTCAGGGTTTATTATAAGCTTAAAAACACAATCAATTACCGGTATGCTACGTTAGATTAATGTATTTTCCCACATCCAAAACCCTAACTTCCAACGCTCTCCCCCTCCCCTAAGGTTAAATTAGGTGGGTAGGGAATATATCTAAAACAAAATATTTTCTTACGATATGAAAATGGTAATAATTCAAAACACAGTATATACACCAGAAATATTGATTACTTTGAAAAATATATATAGGTTTTATTACAGAAGTACTGTGTTCTCGCTAGAGCCATGCAGTGTTACCACATCCGGCTAGGTCCCGGGAATTTGCCCCGGTCCCCTTATGATAGTTTACACTGGTTATATACCGGTAGTTTGCCCAGGTTCGGTCCCGGTAGTCTACTGTGGTCTAGGTTAGGTCAGGTCATATCAGGTTGGACTAATTTCCAAATTATGTTTGTAAAACGGGACACATCTCGAAAACTGGGCATCTTCGAGATAAACACCATAGATGAAAAGTGTCTTAGAATGGTCCAAAATAATGGGGTAATGATACTAAAATATACAACCTAGTGAATCCAGTACCTCTGTAAATTTACCAATATATATACTCCAAAATAAATATGGTATACTCCAAGCTAACGTTACACTATAAATATACACCAAGCTACCCTATAAATATAACACAAATAAACTCTAAATATAATACTGCCAACGTAAAATAAATAGACTTTAAAGTACCCCATAAACATACTTTAAATATACTTAAAATATACTACAAATATAATAATGCTACTGTAAAATAAATATACGCCAAACTAACCCATAAATATACCACAAATATACTTAAAATATACTTAAAATATAATAATACCGCCGTCAAATAACACCTACAACTCACTTTGGAACATAACTGGACGAGAAGGTGGAGAATTTGTGGATTAAATACTTGATGGGTTGGGAATCCTCAGGCCCCGAGTCGGCCATTGTTGTTGTTGTGGTGAGAACAGCTGGGTTTAAACAGTGTTGCCACATCCGGGAAGACTTACACTGTTGCCAGATCCGGGGGTGGTGATGTTTTTTGTTCCTCTTCTTTGGTGGTGGTTTTCTCTCCATATTATATTTATTATATTTATTGGTGGTCTGTATATAATATTAATAAGGATAGAGTAGACTTTTTCATATATTGGATTGCTTTGATTCCTCCAAAGTATGCCAGTAAACAAGATCACTGATGGACCAAACTAATGGCCCTGTTGCTTAGAATAGTTTGGAGGAATCATTTACTCCTGATTTACCAACATGGTATGCAAGAGAGTCAATGCTCTGTTGAACAATAACGCACACAATAGTTATAATATACCAGTTACAGCTTCTATAGTAAGGATTTTTGTGGCGGTGCTCTCCTGCAAGGACTGTACTGCATGAGACTCACTCCGATACTGCAATACTTTACTACTCCTACAACTATTTAATAAAAGTGCCCGTATGTGGACAGTGTTACCATCTCAAGAGTCGCTACAGTCGCTAAGTTGGCCGAAGAAAACTAATGTCAAATTATAGTAGGTATATAGTGGTCAGTAGTTGGTAGTTGGTATTATAGTGGCCGAAGAGGAAAAGGATTTGGGAGTTATTATAGAGAACGAGTTGAAATTCTCCCAACACATACAAACACAGGCCAACAAGGCCACCAGGGTTCTGGGAGCACTCAAGAACAATAATCTAGCGTTGGACAATACAGCCTTTCTTAACTTATACAAAAGCCTAATCGGGCCACATCTGGAGTATGCTTCTGTGATTTGGAACCCAGTGCAGAAGAGGGACAAATTAAAGACACTTTGGAGAAGGTCCAACGGAGAACAACGTGATTGGCGTAGGGACTGTCCCATCTCTCCTACTCACTGATCGACTATAGCAAGCCTCCAACTTCTAATTCTACAATTTCGCAGACTACGAGTAGACGTTATTCAAACTTTCAAGATCCTCAAAAACATTAATAACATCAACTACAATAGAGAATGTTCAGTATGCGGGAAGGCAATGTTCCAACCAACGAGAAGTACGTAGCCTACTGTACCACGGTATAATAGTCCTTATACCGTGTACTGTACTACCACCAGAAGACATAACTTGATTAATAGGAGTACAAATACAACACCAGCCTGGACCTATTGAATATTGTCTTCTTGCTAGAATTTCAGAATATTGTATTAGACTTAACTCAACATACCGTGAATGCTACTTCACTAGAAACATTCAAGATGCAACTAGCTAAAAAAGAGTGGTAAAACGCCTAGGCCATCTAAGGTCTGCCACAGAATAATTAGGATTGTCAAGAACTAACAGGGTCTTATTACACACAAAGGTATCGAATGGCCTCTACTAAAGGTAAATACTGAAGGATAATAGTAAAGCTCTTAAAAATTTCCCACTATCAAATTGACTTTAAGAAACCGCTAGTTACTCCTTTATAGGATAATTTTGATTTTTTTTTTTTTGCGCTAGATAATTTGCAGATACGCTAGATCTCACGAAAAACACTAAGTTGGCATCACTGCATATGGATTCAAATGTGTACACTCCTTATTCTGGGTATCATTTCCCGAAACTAATGATAATAATAATAATGATAATATTTGTAATCAAATTAAAAAGCTATGGTAAATTATGAATGTGCAGGTCAATGCTATTTTTTTGGAAATTTCGGATAAGCTCTTGTTGGCTGTTTTAAACTTTTATTCCGTATATTATTTTATTATGAGAGATGGAGTGTTGGCAGTACTGTATGTAGTAGGTTAGGCCTCTCCTCTCCTCATATCCCTAGGGGCAACACCCACCCGAGGCTATAATCCCTTGGCGCCAAACCTCACTATTTCTTTCTTACCACGTGTCTTTTATTCTGAATTTCTCTCGTATCTGATTGCCACCAACTCTCTAATTTCTATTTATATTCCCTCCTTCTCTTTCTCTCTCTCTCTCTCTCTCTCTTTCAATAATGCGCTACTTGCACTTATAGTAATATTTATACCAACGATCAATATTTTAAATTATTTTTGTATTATACCGTAAACCAGAAAATAAATAAATAATAATTTTTTTTATAATAAAGCTGAATTGTTCTTTTAAACCTATGTATTGTATCTATATAACTCTACATTGTAGGACTCATGACTCAATCCACTACGTATACTAGTCCTCCACTCCCTCACCACTCCCTATACTATCCCTCCACTCCCTCACCACTCCCTATACTATTCCTCCACTCCCTCCCCACTTCCTATACTATTCCTCCACTCCCTCCCCACTTCCTATACTATTCCTCCACTCCCTATACTATTCCTCCACTCCCTATACTATACCTCCACTCCCTCCCCACTTCCTATACTATTCCTCCACTCCCTCCCCACTTTCTATACTATTCCTCCACTCCCTTTTTCCCTAATATTATTAAAGTGGAAGAAATAAATGAACTAACCATACAGTAGAAATTATAATTTATTGGATTTTCCTTTACACTAATGACTACAGTATATATCAAGATGTACAGTACTGTAAATACATACATACATACACATTATTTAAGTAATGTATAGTTGAGCAAATAAAAAGTGAAAAAAAAAAAAATATATATATATATATCTTTATTTAGTATCAATTATTTATTAATGTAAGGTGGAAAGTGAATGGCTGAATTTTGGTCCATATTCAAGAACATTTCGTGGTGCATACGATGGTGCCTGGTACTGGTACGACCGACGACTCCATAGACATTATTATAACAAGAGCCCATCGTATCGGTACCAGGCCATCGTCGTCAACACCACAATCTATGTTCTTGCATAAGGATCTTTGAATGGTGGTGGTGAAGATATTGACTTCTACTGCCATATTTTTGTTGCACTATTTACTTGCTTATCTGTACACACCTCGCTAGCTAAACAATACAGTAACTATAATATATATATACAGTATATATATAATTCTACTTCTTCCCTACATGATACACAAATTATATAGATATACAGTACCTCAGAATTATAATATACTACAGTATAACATGCAGTGGTCATGATGAAAATAGAAAAAGAACAAAATAAAAAATAAATTAAAACAGACGTGAAGAAATATACCTCGACAAACACATACCCTATTTATTTTAACCATGAGTTCTAATTAATTAACGGACCCTGTGATGTAGTCAGAAAATTTGGAGGTAAATGAGTCCTTCAAATATTGCCACGTACGTAACACATGCACACCTATATGGAAGGAGCTTGTTTCATGGCATAGTTAGGAGAAATCAGAATCCACCAAGTCTCATACACGATCACAAGGTCCTTAATCAAACAGTCAGCCCTTCATTATTATCATACACACCTCAGTAATCATCTCAGTGGTCGATTCATGCACTGCAAATAAACTAGATAATTTAGTATACATAAACAATATTTACAGAAACCAAAGCGTCACAACAAACCTTCAGATATACCTAATAATAATAATAATAATAATAATAAAAATAAATCACCAAAAAAAAAGGCAGAAAATTCTACATAACCATTCAGCATTGGTGAATAAGAGGAGTCTATAACCCAATTATTGTCAATAACTATACAAGCAATACTAAGAAGCAAACTGACTCATTATAAGTTATACATACACACATACACCTATACATACTATAAACTATACATACACACACACACCATGCATCTACACTTATGGAACCTGTGCTTGTGTGTATGGAAATTGGAGGCTTCTGATTTCTCTTGACTGCCACGAAACACGGAGGCTCTTTCCTCATAGGTGTGTCTGTTTCGTGGCAATATTTGAAGGACTCATTTACCTCCAATTTTCTGACTACATCACAGGGTCCCTTTGGACTAGGGCGAAGTTTGTTGTGGCTTTTAAAGCAAATAAATATGATTAATTAAGAACCCTGTGATCCTGTATAAAAACTGGAGGCTTCTGATTCCTCCTGACCATGCCAAGAAAAAAGCTCCTTCCATATACAGTAGGTGGTGTTTCGTGGCAATATATGAAGGATTCTTTTACCTCCAATTTTCTGACTAAATCACAGGGTCCCTTAAGATGAGAATGCATCTCTTTTTTGATGAAGTTGTATGTTTGACCCACAAAAAAAACACAAGCCCTCTTTTTGGGATCAAGATATAATTAATTACTGTACCTCTTTTCTGATCCCATTAATTAAATCACTCGTATAATATAAACACCTGTCTTGCCTTAAGGGGAGGTTCTCATGTTGGTAAATTAATTGGAAGGCTATTAATTCCTCCTAACACTACCAGAAAACAGACGACCTCAGTGGTATGTACCAATAGGGGATCTGCCTGTTTCGTGACATGGTGGTATGGAGGATAAACACACACACCTTCCCAATTCACCAACAAGAGAATCTCCCCTTATATTAACTGAAGTCTGATATATATTTTTTATTGGACATACTGTACCAAAAAAGCTCATTTCATAAAATATATAACTACAAAACAAACATGACAACAAAATAAATAAAATAAAACGGGCACTCACAACAGTTCTCTCAAATATACATATTCCCATAGAAAATAGAGTTCAATTTAACCATATTAATCTACAGAATAACTTTGCAAAATATCTAAGCTACTGTAACCTTGCCTAAATAATGACATAGCAGACCACTTTAAATTTATAGCCTGCATACATTTCAGGTCCCCACAATTTCCTAGGTTACTTAGTTTTAGGGGGTGCAGGAATAGGGGGGGTTTTGGGGTGTGAGGGAATAGGGGGACAGGCTTGGGGGGGGGGGGGGGGGTGAGGGAATAGGGGGACAGGCTTGGGGTGGGTAGAAAGCCTGTCCCCCCCCCCCCCCAAGCCTATCTCCTGTACTCCCCCCACCAAGCCTGTCCCCTATTCCTGCCACCCCCCACCCCCAAGCAAGCCTGTCCCCTACTCCCCCACCCCCTTAATTAAGAAGATAGTATACTTTTGTTACACTGGAGTGCCTTGATTCCTCCAAAGTATGCCACGAAACACAACACAACAAAATGAAAACAAAAATAATAATGGTGTCCTGTTGTTGTTATTGTTGATATTGTTGTCCTGTTGTTGATTGGAGTAGTTTGGAGGAATCATACATGTGCTCCATATTTACCAACACTGTACTGACACCTTAGTTAATAGGTACTGGTGGAGTGTCAACATTATAATCATATATATACATACATACATACGATGGGTAAAAACGAGTTATCATCATCTTTATCATCATCATCATCATCATCATCATCTCTATAAAATATTTCAGTCATTCACAGTTGATTTGGAACAAAAATGACGAACTCCCTGTGATCGTGTGTTGATATTGGAAGGCTTCTGATTCCTTCTGACTATGCCATTCTCTTCTCCCATTCAGTGACACACACACACACACACATACACACTGAAAATGGACGAAGGACATTTTTCCATTATTATTAACAGAAAACCACGAAATATACAGATGACAGGAATGCGGCTCTAAGTGTTCCCGGCTCGTATCATAAGCGACTTGATGACGTGTATAATTTCCAGTCCAAAATAATATGCATTCCAGACTTGATGACATAAACCACCATTTCCAGTCCAAAATAATATGCATTCCAGACTTGACATAAACCACCATTTCCAGTCCAAAATTATATGCATTCCAGACTTGATGATGTAAACAATCATTTCCAGTCCAAAATTATATGCATTCCAGACTTGATGATGTAAACCACCATTTCCAGTCCAAAATTATATGCATTCCAGACTTGATGATGTAAACCACCATTTCCAGTCCAAAATTATATGCATTCCAGACTTGATGATATAAACCACCATTTCCAGTCCAAAATTATATGCATTCCAGACTTGTCGAGATTCTTGATTTTGTGACACACCAGGGAATGAAACGGTTCCACGGTCAGTCCTTTTTTGCTGTTGGTTCAGTTCCATCCATGGCCATCGTCTCACAACTTCGACAACATAATATTCTGGGTACAAAGGTTTCGATTCAAGTTGTTCCCGATGACGACCCCCCCCCCCCCCCTCCATCCTCTTCCTCTTCCTCCTTATCATCCTCTTCAACATGGGGGGAGTCTCTTCACATCTCCTCCTCCTCCTCCTCCTCTTCCTAACTTCATCTTCCTCCTCCTCCTCCTCCTCCTCTTCACACACGGGGGGAATCTCTACACACCTCCTCCTCCATCTGGTCCACCTCGAGCACCTTGGGTATGTAGAGTTGTTTCTCGGCTGCTTCCAAGGGGGACACACATTCCTTTTCACTGGGGACGCCGCCCTTGGGTTTGCTGTAGGTGCCGTTAGCGAGTTCCTCCATGTCTCCCGTCTGTTCGGGTCCCTCGTGGAAACAACGGCAAATGTCGAACCTGGAACAAGATAGTATGTTTATAGTTGTACAAACATCGAAAATATAAAGTGTATTATGAGCGAGTATCTGTGTATGTATCTGTGTATGTAGCTGTGTATATTTCCCAGATATTACTACGAAAAAGAGTGTTTATCTTTGTACAAACATCTAAATAATAAAGTGTATCTGTGTATGTATATTGTGTGTGTAGCTGTGTAAGTATCTGTGTATATATTTGTGTATGTAGCTGTGTAAGTATCTGTGTATATATTTGTGTATGTAGCTGTGTATGTAGCTGTGTGTATGTAGCTGTGTGTATGTAGCTGTGTGTGTGTAATTGTGTATGTAGCTGTGTATGTATCTGTGTATGTAGCTGTGTTTGTAGTTGTGTATGTATTAGTGTATGTATCTATGTATATTTTGCTTGTACTGTACTACTGAATTGAAGTAAATAATTATCAACCAGCATCCGTATATAATATAAAATGTCAAGACTCACTCGGGGGGCAGAACTCCAGAGGTTAAGATCAGCTTAGCCAGGGCCGAGGCTAGTATGAGACTTGAGAGGGAGACCAACATAGCCACGGAGCGGAAGGGAAAGTTCTGCTGGCCTGTTGTCTCATCGTAGAAGGGATAGTGTATGATGGCTGGCACTCCGATGTACGGCTCTCCACCTGTGCAAAAAGGGGGTATGATTATTATTGTTATTGTTATTATTATTGTTTGTTTATTATTATTTTTTTTTTTTTCACTCAGGGGATTATCAAGTTTGTTTATCCATACATGCATTGAATAAATTTGAGGTATAACTTGTCTTTAGTTGCACACGAGAATATGAGTTTGATTATCCATGCATTTAAATAATTTGGGGAATATCAAGGTGATATGGTAAATATTATTTCATGGCAATGATTGAAGGACTCACTCACTCACCTCCAACTTTCTGACTTTAACACAGTCCCTTAAAGTAGTACAGTCATGATATGTAATCCCTGACCAGAGACGAACGACAGGCACCACACACACACACAAACCCTGTATTCGAACTCAGCCTCTATAGGTGTACTGTACTGGGTGGGGAGATGAGCAATACCAGGCGTTTTAAATCTTTCTGCTCCTCACACTCTGGTCAGAAATTATGTATCATGAGTGTACAGTGTCTACATGACCAATCTACTATACAGTATATTCACTCACCTAAGAGCCGCACAGTGAAGCCAAGACAGAACCCAACGAAGGAGCCATACGTGTTGACATATTCTCTAAAGTGGACGACCATGAGTAGCTGAGGGAAGAGTATCACGTACACCAAGTCCCCACACAACTTACTGTAACCAGAGGGAGAGGAGCAAGAGTCAGAGGAGGGGAGTGGTGGACAAGAGTCAGAGAAGGGGAGGGGGAGATGTGGGGAAAAGTCAGAGAGGGAGGGGAGATGTGGGGAAGAGTCAGAGAGGGGAAAGAGAGAGGGGAGATGTGGGAAAGAGAGAGGGGAGACGTGGGAAAGAGAGAGGGGGAGGGAGAGAGGTGGGGAAGAATAAAGAGAGGTAGGGATACAGAGAAAGGATAAGGAGATGAGAAGGACGAAGGAAGGACAAAGGAGATGAGAGAAGGAAATAAAAGAGAGGGTCATTTTCTGTGGGGACGAGAGGAGTGGGGGGGAGAGGGGAGGGAAGGGGTCAAGTTTTCAATCTTATAGTGAACGTACGCAAAGTATTTTTTTAAGAGCCGCTGCCAGGGACATCAAAATACTACAAAATCTCTCTCTCTCCTTTTTTTTTTTTTTTTTGGGGGTGGGTGGGTGGGGTCGAAACTGAACACTGACTGGTTTGAGATATCGTCCGTGCATGAAACAGAGATACAGTAATAGATTGTACCGTATGCAAGAATGAATATCCGAGGTGGGTGGCCTCATGGGGAATTTACTGTAGTACAAAGATCTAGCTTATGTTTGAAAGAAATTACATATAAAATCTCAAAGGGGAAGAATAAAAAAACAAAATATAAATACTATATGAGAATAACAGCAGTTAGAAGTGGTGATGGTGGTGGCGGTGGGAAGGGAAACATTGAAGGGAAAAATATGTAAATAAGTAAATATATACCTAGATGAAATAAAAAGTAAATAAAATTAATAAGTAAATATATACCTAGATGAAATAAAAAGTAAATAAAATGAATAAGTAAATATATAACTAGATGAAATAAAAAGTAAATAAAATGAAATAAGTAAATAGATAACTAGATGAAATAAAAAGTAAATAAAATTAATAAGTAAATAGATAACTAGATGAAATAAAAAGTAAATAAAATAAAAATTGGTCTAGTTTGGAGGAAAAGAAAATGAAAACAAAAAATATATATATACTGTATATGTATACAAGAAATAAATAAACATTGATAAAAAAAAAAAAATAGTTACAGTACATAAGTACTGTATAAGTATAGAAAAAAATATACTGTATATATCTATACATACATACATACATACAGTACAAAATTCCAATAATCTGTTTCATACTATTATTACTATACATTATGTGTAGTAAGAGAATAATATAGATGATAAAATTATACTATTCTACTGCAGCAGAATGATGATGTTTAGATGAGACAGTGATGAAGTGAGAGCAAATATTTGGTTATCGGAAATGGGTGAATTGGAGAGCTATTGACACCTCCAAACTATGCCAGGAAACAGACAGACAGCTTGAGGAACTTCAACAACAACAACAACAGACAGACAGACAGTGGGTACGTATTAACGAATAGGGGTAGGGTTGGGATATCTGTCTGTTATTGGATATGGGCAAATTGGAGAGCGACTGACGCCTCCAAACTCTGCCAGGAAACAGAAATACAGACAGACAGACAGGGGGTATATACGAATAGGGAATGTGGGGTAGGGGTGGGGTGGGGTGGGGGTTGGAGGTCAGTCTGTTTTCTGGCACTGTTTAAAGGCTCGTAGACTCCACAAGCTAAAACTCCCACCCTTCCCCTTGGTAGCTGCATGTGATCATGTGCAAGAATAGTTGGAGCCTTCTGATTCCTCCTAACTCTGCCATGAAACAATAAACTCCATTAATGGTGGTGTTTCATGGCAATGTTTGAAGGACTCAGTAACCTTCAAAATTCTGACAACACAGGGTCCCTTAATTAATAAAGATACTTGGGAAAAGAAATATCACTCAGATAGAGAGAATAATATAATACTGTACTTGGAAAAAGAAATGCCATTTAGATAGAGAGAATAACATGATACTTGGAAAACAGAAATAGAGTTTGGATCGCGTCAGTATTGAGTGGAAAACCTATTATTATTTTTGTTTTTATTATTATTATTTTATTTATTGGAGTTATTACAAATGAAATGATTTATATGGATAAGTTGAAGTTTTGCGATCTGTCACGGGCCCTATTAGATAATTATTATTTAGATGGCTGTACTGTACACTCGCAATCCAAAGTTTGTATCCAGGTCTTGTTGAAGTTACGAATCACTTGACATATTAGTGAACCAATGACAACGCTTATCCTGTTTCATATTTGCTTGAGCTCGCTTCATACTCGATCAGGCTATTCGAAGCAAGCCTGGATACATTTTAGATCTGGTAATATTTATCAGTACAGTATATATAGAGAGATAATTAAAATATTCTGTGTCACGACGGCAAATAATTAAAGGAAAACGTGATGTAGTCAGAAAATTGGAGGTATAGACGAATCCTTCAAATGTTGCCACGAAACACATGCACACACCTATATGGAAGGACCGTGTTTGTTTCGTGGCATAGTCAGGAGGAATCAGAAGCCTCCAATTTTCATACATGATCACAGGGTCCTTAATTATGAGGTGAAAAACTATTAATATAAGATTGAAATAATAATAATAATAGCATGTGAAACTCAAGATGCTGTTATGAGGAGCAAACATATGAGAGATCATTATTGTTATAATTATTATTATGTATGAAGTCAAATGTATGAATAGATTTAAGAGGAACGAAGCCATAAATGAATGAATGATAGAGTATAATATATGAACAGAATTTATGAGAACCAAGAGGGAAACCATGAATGAATGAGAGTATTATTAATGTATGAGGAACGAAGAAGCCATGAATGAATGAAAGAATAAATGAATGGGAGAATAATATAATGTATGAATAGAATGATGTATGATTATCGAGAGCAAGGGACAGAACGTACAGTTAGATACATGAATGGGTGGTACAGTCCAGGTGAAAGATACTTGTTCAATTTGAGTAACCAGTGTCTATTATCAGGTACATACTTGCTTTTTATTACCATCCTCAATACTGACTTCTGCCCCTGATGTCTCTTACTTGGCACTAAGGAACACACACAGACACACACACACACACACACCATCCTCAATACTGACTTCTGCCCCTGATGTCTCCTATTTGGCACTAATAAGGAACTTGATATTGGGAGAAATTGACCATCTTTCACCTGGGCTGTACCACCCATTCATGTATCCAACTGTACAACCCATTTCACATTCGTTAAAGTCCACCTATGTCGGACTCTCTATCTTGCTGGATGAGGTTGCCAGTATGTGTGTGTGTGTGTAGTAGTCTTGAGGTGACAGACAGGGGCTCTCCAGTGCTCCCCCCCATCGCCCAGCCCCGCCCCCCCTGGCTGAAACATACAGAAACACACAGCCACCATACAGTGTTTCCTTTTCTTAATTTGTTTTGTTTTTTCTAAGGGGGTCAAGTACAGTACAGTGCTGGGCCAAACTGATTCCTCCAAACTATTCCAAGCAACAACAATAGGCCACTATTATTTTTTTTGTTTTTTTAATTTTGGTCCTATTGTTTGTTTGTTCCCTGCAGGGCTTTATAAAATTAACTTTGGAGGAATCAATATCTAAAATTTATTCTTTAGGTTGTAGAATAATACTAAAAATAATTTAACTGGCACCATTGTAACGTAATGTTGGTGTTGGTGGTAGTGGAGGTGAGGAAACTGATGACATTTTAAGCTTGGATAGAGTTAACTTAAGGCCTCCATATACTGTACTATCAATCATGCCTGTGCAAACTGGGTGGTTGTGCAGGCATAACCATTTGGGTGTGATTGATGGTTTGTGCAAATGACTGAACAATATCCAACAAGCTTTTTGTCAATCACACCCATGTACAGTGATGCATGATAATGTGTGGTGACTGCTATTATAGCTCAGTAATCTTGATAGTGTGTGGCAAATTTAAATGATAGTCAATGGAGGCCTTTACGGGATGGTGGTGGTGGTGAGAGAGATAGAGTTCTGTGGGACAAGGATGTTTACTATAGGAACTGGGAACCTGTGATAAGGAGGATTAGGTGCTGGTAGATAATAGTATTGGGGAGCCAGCCAGTCAACCACCTAATCAGTCAGACAGACAGCCACCTAATCAACCAACCAACTAGCCACATAATCAACCAACCAACTAGCCACATAATCAACCAACAAACCAGCCAGCCAGACAGTCACCCAATCAACCAACCAAACATCCAGCTAATCATCCAACAAAAAAGCCAGTCAGACAGCCACCGGTACACACACACACACACATACACAGGGACACTTACATGGTGTGCACGTGGAGGGTATACAGGGAAAGTCGTGGGCCAGGCAGGCTGCGCGCGCACGTTTCCCAAGTTTTCGTTTAGTTTTCCCTTTATTAATACTACTAATACACTTCTGCCACTCTAAGCTATGGCAAAAATAATTTCTATGCTTTGTTTTGATGTGATGAAAAAAAAATTATGTATGATGGTAAAAAATGATTCTGTATAATTATATATTATTTATGAAATTTAAAGGCTTAGTATTCTTTTGGTAATTTAAAGTTACTGTACCTTCATTCCTCCAAACTAATCCAGGAAACAGGACCAGATGAACCCCCCCCCAAAAAAAAAATAATGATGAAAAGAAATAATAATAATAGTGTCCTGTTGCCTGGAATACTTTGGAGGAATCGGTTGCTCCAGAATTACCAACATTGTAATATAATTATATCCTATTAACACAATAATGGTGGTGAACGACAACATAATAATAATAATGATAATAATAATGATAATAATGGAATGATATGCATCAAAATAATGATAAATAATGATAATATACAACTATGCAAAAAGCGCCGAGAATAACCCACATAAAAACTTAATATTATTTCTTTTTATTTATCTTCTTGTTTATTCTATTTATTTATTCATTAACTTGTAAATTAATCTCTTTTTATTCATCAACTTCATTACTTATCTCCTTTTTATTGACCTTCATGTATATATATATCTTTTTTTATTCAGCTACTTATTTATTTACAGTATCTCCTTTTATGTTTATTGTATAGTACTCGCTTTTCATGTGGGTGATTCGAGGCGCCTCTTGTATATAATCTAACCAATATACATCGATGGTGGGTGACTTACACATCCTTACTGTACGAGGCAAGACAAAGCTGAAACAACCAAGAATGTCAGTGAGCTCATACAAACAAAAATACAACATTATTTTATAGTTAATTTATGAGACCCTGTGATGTTGTCTGAAAATTGGGGGAGGGTCGTGAGTCCTTCAATTATTGCCACGAAACACACACACACACCTTCTGTATATGGTAGGGGTGTGTTTCGTGGCATAGTCAGGAGGAATCAGAAGCCTCCAATTCTCATACACGATCACAGGGTCCTTACTGAAGGGGAGGGTATACTTTTGGTCAATATGGAGCGCCTTGTTGATGATTCCTCCAATGTATGCCAGGAAACAGTACCAGGTTAACAAATAATAATGGTGGACTGTTGCTTGGAATAGTATGGAGGAATCAGAGGCTCCAGATTTACCTCCAAAACTATACTGCCCCCTCTTTAAGTGCTAACAAACAGTTCATTGTATATTTATATTAATAGGAGATAAACAACTTTTAATAAATGGAATAATTATTAGATGATTTATATATATACTGTACAGTATATGTAATAATAATTTATACACAACAATAAATTAAAGATAAACAACACATGCCAGTGAAAGGTTTGGTTTGTGATGATGGTTGTGGGTTTTGGGGATACAGTATTGTATAGTATATTTTGGGGAACATTGAAGAGCCTTAAATTTCAGTTCACCAAAGATATAATTATTACCCCATAAAGACACTGGACCACATCCCACCGAACTCAGACCCTGGCATGTATAGTAAATACAATAATAATAATATTCATATTAATAATAATAATAATAATAATAATAATAAAAATAATAATAATAATAATAATAATAAAAATAATAATATTTATTATAATAATGATATTTATAATAATAATAATAGAAATAATACTTACTCTATGAATACTGTAGTTACCTACTGGTGATATATATTCACTATAGTATATGGAAAAATACAAAGAGATTTTTTTAAATAACAATCATATAATTTTTTATGATATGAATACTTTGGTCTTATACAACACATGCAGGCTACAATTTAAATAGATACACAAAAAGTTATTATCTAGTTTTATCAATATTGTGATATGAAATTGATGTCTCTCTTAATTAAAGGACCCTGTCAGTCAGATAATTCAAATTATATGAGTCCTTCAAATTTTGCCACGAAACAACACCTACATGGAAGGAGCTTGTTTCGTGGCATGGTCAGGAGGAATCAGAAGTCTCCAATTTTCATACACAATCACAGGGTCCTTAATCAAAGACACATACATACATGACATACAGTACATAACACACACGACATGCACACTACTGTACTGCAATACTCAGGTTAAGTGGAGAATCTTCTATGGGTGAAAATTGGAAGGTCTCTGATTCCTCCAAACTTTGCCATGAAACAGAAATCCTACCTTTAGTAAAAATTGAGGCAGTCTGTTATCTGGTATAGTTAGGAGGAATCAGTAGTCTTCCAATTTCCAAACAAGAGAATCTCCCCTTAAACAGTCTATGGAACTTGACACAAACCTTATTATTATTATCACTATTATTATTATTATTAAGGACCCTGTGATCGTGAATGAGAATTGGAGGCTTCTGATTCCTCCTGACTATGCCACGAAACAACCTCCTTCCATATAGGTAGTGTTTTGTGGCAACATTTGGAAGACTCATTTATCTTAAATTTTTTCAGACTACTGTACATCACTGGGTCCCTTAAGAAAAATGTATGTTATCTATTCCCTTATGAAAAATAGAAAAATTCAATTAACCAAACCAATATTTGAATCAAGTTCTGTTGCCAAATGTACACAGCTATGCAACTCAACCACAGCTTCACAACAACAACACACACACACACACACAGACAACCAGGTAGGCTACTGTACACTCGCAATCCAAAATATGTTTCCAGGATTGCTTCGAATAGCCTGATCGGGTATTAAGCGAGCTCAAAGCAAATATGAAATAGGATAAGCGTTGTAATTGATTCACTAATATGTCAAATGATTCGACACTTCTTCAACATTTCTGGAAACAAATTTTGGATTGGGAGTGAGTGAGTGTGTGGCTACCAAACTACTGTACACTGATGGAAGGCACAACAAAATATCAGCTGTTCACACTGCACTATAATGTTTACACTATGGTACACTTGACACACACCAACACATCTGTCTCTGTGTTGTGTTCCCATCCTATGTAACAAATAAGATAAATATAAAAATAGGAATCATAATAATAACAATAATGATCTATCTATCTATCTATCTATAGCTCTAAGGCCTCGCTCCCTCCGGGAACTCCCCCCAAGGGGGTGGCCACGGCAGAAGAGTCTCCAGCTTTCTCTGTTCCAACACTCCCTCCTTACCCCTCCTTACTTGGTCCAGCCCTCCCCTCCCCCTCATGTTTCTCTCTTTTACATACTCTTCCACTCTGTTCTGCCATCTAACTGGTGGTCTGCCTCTCACACCAGGTCCCACAACTTCACTTCCATACACCTTCTTTACAAACTCTTCACCTTACATTCTCTCTACATGTCCAACCCACCTCAGTGTATTACGTTTCACTCTCTCAATCACTCCACACTCAATACCAATTGCCTTCTCACTCATACCACATCTCTCATACACACTCTCATTACTTTCTCCATCCCACCTAGTAAGTCCACATGCACCTCTCCAGTAACTCATTTCCACAGCACCTATTCTCGACTAATGAGCCCTACTCCATGTCCAGGTCTCCGACAAATATGTCAGTGTTGGCAGGATAATAATAACAATAACAATAATAATAATAATCATAATAATAATCATAATAATAATCATAATAATAATCATAATAATAGCATACAATCCTCAACTTTCTTGGACTATTGCATTCGATTTTAGTTAAAAAAACAACAGCTTACAATAGGCCTATTTAAATTTTTTGGACTACATTATAAATCATTGTAATCTGTTTCACTGTTGTTGATTACATTATTTCTAGGAGCGTTCTGTTTCCTGGCATACATTGGAGGAATCAAGGCACTCCAATGTAATAAAAGTGATTTACCTCCTTAATTAAGCTGATCCTGTTTTTCTGGCATAATTAGGAGGAATCAACAGCCTTCCTAATTTACCAACAAGACATGTCTCATTAATTAAGGGAATATTTAAGGCAGAAATTCTTTTTTGGTACATTGGAGTGCCTTGATTCCTCCAAAGTATGCTGGGAAACAGGACCAGAAGAGCTAAAATAATGGTGTTCTGTTGCTTGGAATAGTTTGGAGGATTCAGTTGCTCCAGAATTACCAACACAAAACTTCCCCCTTAATTAAGGTTGTTTGTTTCCTGGCGTACTTTGGAGGAATCACACACCTTCCAATTCACCAACAAGAGAATCTCCCCTCAATTAGGCTATGTGATATCAATTTTTTTTTTTCACGATACGAACGAGTACGAGACTTGTCAAAGGTGAGAAAAAGCCTTGAAAAAATATTAAACAAAATGATAAATAAAGAAAACTTGCAATACAGTACTTTACTTAAAATATAACATGCAACAGCTGAATGAAGAAGCATGCAATAATATAGGTAATAACATGCATGCAACACTTAAAACAAAGCATGCAATAATTATAATAAAAATAATATGAGAAATAATGCAACGTGGTATTAGTGAATGGGGGTAAAGTGAAGAGAATAATAGTGAAACGAATATGGTGAAACATGCATCAAATTGTGTGAATGAAACTTGCATCTATCTATCTATCTATTTATTTAGAGCCACAACACAACCATCCACACATTAATTAATGGGGGGGGAGTGAAAGGTATGTGTGATAGGAACCTCATTTTTTTATATAAGAAATTGTAAGTAGTTACTAATTCCTTCCCCCCCCCCAAAAAAAAAAAAAAAAAAAACTATGCCAGAAAATAAATCCCTGCCTGCCACTTCAGTCTGTTCAAAATTTGTGTTCCTTTTAGCCTCTTATGCTTAGATAGATAGAAATAGATAGATAGATACATAGAGCGATAGTTAGATAGAAATAGATAGATAGAAATGATAGATATATAGATAGATAGAAATAGTGATAGATACAGATAAAAATAGATAGATAGATAGAGGCTAGTGGAACACAAATTTTGAACAGACTATAGTATTATATTTCATTATTCTTCCTGGCATTGTTTTTATTTATCTATTTATTATTAGGATAAAGTATAATTTTTTGTGACATAGTTTTTATCTATTAATTATTTTTCTATTTCAAGGATATATTTTTATTAATCTTTTGGACACTGTACTGTAGTTTTTATCTAGGCCTATCTGTTTCAAAGATATATTTTTATTTTTATCATTTTTTTATTTTTTGCTAGCCCATTCATTTATCTAGGCTATTATACAGTATCTCCAGGAGTTTCTCCCCTTTTTTGATAAACCAATTGGGAATCTCACTACGACTACAAATAACTACTTACAAGAAATAAACAGGAAGATTCTCACTACAACTACAAAGACTTTCACTACAGTTACTTACAAGGGATAAACAGGTAGATTTTCACTACAATTACTTACAAGGGATAGACATAGAGACACTCACTGCAATTACTTACAAGGGATAAACAGGTAGACTTTCACTACAAGTACTTACAAGGGACAAGGGATAAACAGACAGCCTCTCACTACAAGTACTTACAAGGGACAAGGGATAAACAGACAGACTCTCACTACAAGTACTTACAAGGGACAAGGGATAAACAGACAGCCTCTCACTACAACTACAACTAAGAAAGAAGCTTCTCACTACAGTTACTTACAAGAGATAGTAGATACTGTTGATAACAATACCGATGGTAGAGGCTATGGTCGCTACAATGATGATAGACGCTCTCATTACCCAGATCACCTCACGATCACTCGCCTGTAATGATGGAGAATGATAATAAAGGGAGGGACCCAGTGATGAAGTGGAAGGCAAATTATTAGTATCATTATCATTATTAATATTATTATTATTATTGTCAACATCATACCTGCTGCTTGAAGACATTTTTATAGATGTTACGAGCAAACATAGATGAAGCCGAGAGAACCGAAGAGTCAGCAGATGACATGACAGCAGCACTCACAGCCCCCAGACCCAGGAAGGCCACCCACTGTCACCCAAACGAGAGTAAGGACTTAGATCTTTTATACAACGAGTATTGACTTAGATCTTTTATACAATAATAATATTGACTTAAATCTTTTATACAATGAGAATACTCTATTGACTTAGATCTATTATACTTTACAATGAGAATATTGACTTAGATCTTTTATACAAGGGGGTTAAGATGTTACAGGTGGCGCCATTAGATGTTTTATATACATGGTGACTTATTACTATGTTCAGAGAGAGAGAGAGAGAAAGAGAGAGAGAGAGAGAGAGAGACTTACAAATCATAAGAGAGACACACACACACACACTTACTGAAGGTGTAAGGTACTGCATAACAAGTGGCAACACAAGTTTCACCTGGTACCCCTCTGGCTTATGACCGTATTCTGTCTGGCTCCAATCTGTTCAAAATATAACACATCAATTTAATTTAATAACAACAACAACAAAAACAACATAAACTATAACATAATCATCAGAAAAAAACAATAACAACATAACAACAAACACCATAACAATATCATCATCATCATTAATAACAATAAAAACAAAAGCAATAAAAACATAAAATACATTATCAATAACAATAAAAAAAAATATATATATCCATTATTATTATTATTATTATTATTATTATTATTATTATTATTATTATTATTATTACTACTATTATTATCATTATTACTATCATTATCATTATTATTATCGGCAAAAAAAAACATATCAAGAATAAACATTGACTAGGATAAAATTATACGTGTCTGGATACGAACCAGTGGCCTTGGCTACAGCCCCGATAATACAGGCTGGCACGGCGCTGATAATGCACCCGAAGGAGGCGGCGTAGGACAACATCTGGGCATTCTTGGGCGTCTTGCACGACAACACACGCTGGAAGTATACCTGTAGGGGCAAAGAGAAGGGCGTGAGATAGACAGATTGATATTAGGCGTCGCAACAGCAAAGGTCAGAGAGAGACAGAGACAGAGACAGAGACAGTGACAGTGAGAGAGAGACAGAGACAAACAGGCAGACAAACAGACAGACAGAGACAGAGAAAGAAAAGAATCCAAGAGTCAGAATAATAATATAAACACCAAAGAGCAGAGAAAACCACAATATCAATAAACACGCACCAGAGAACGAAGTAACTTATCATATATTACACTACTACTTTACTACTCACCAGAGAATGAAGTAACTTATCATATATTACACTATGTACTTCTTTACTACTCACAAGAGAATGAAATAACTTATCATATATTACACTACTACTTTAACTTACTCACCTGCCACGGGATGCCACCACATATAAGCAAGAGCCAGTAGTCGATCCAAAGGCCCCATTCTGGAGACGAGGGTTCGATGTGTCCCAGCCAGTCGGTCTCGTTTAGGGCCAGGGATCCTACAGCTTCGTGGGTCATGGAGAAGGGCACCGCTATCCACTGCAGGGGGACCAAAGTCAATGTGTATTTGTGTGTGTGTTATTGTATATATTTGTGTGTGTGTGTGTTATTGTATATGTATGTTTTTCACGGTTTCACCTAGTCTTGATCACGTGCTGGACACATGCTCACCAACTGTTACCCTCCCGGAATGAGCTCAGAGCTCGTAGTGACCGAACTTTGGGTAAGGCTGGAACCTTTCTCCACACACCGAGATAGCGAGGTCACAACTCCTCCACTTACGTGACGTTACGTCCCGTACAGTTGGCTCCACTCTCGCGTTTCTCCCCTGTCGTTGCCAATGTTGGGCCAGTCAGAAATTCGAATCCCTATTCACAAGTTAAATTATTCGAAACATTCATACCTTTTACTCTAGGAATATGAATGTTTCGATTTTTTTAACTTGTGGATCGGTATTCGAATTTTTGACTGGCCCAACATTGGCAACGCGAGGGGTGAAACGCGGGAGTGGAGCCAACTGTACCTATTCTCTGCTAAGTTAGGTGAACAGGGGTTACACATTTAAGGAAACAATCCCATATTGTCTCCACCCGACCGGGGATTCGATCATTCGAACCCAGGACCTCTCGGATGTGTGTGTGTGTGTGGGGGGTTGGCTATCCATTGTAGTGGGACGAAAGTGAATGTGTGAGTGTGTGTATATGTGCGTGTGTTTGTATCTTTTAGTGTGTTGTGTGTGTGTATATTTATTAGTGTGTGTGTGTGTCCTTAATTAAAGATTACTCGTGCATGTTTACAAGACTGACTAGCGGTGCGATGTGATTATGTCCTAGGTATGTTTATTGTCTTTTCAACGGCACACATGACAATAATTTACTGCCTAACCTAGTAACCTGCTGACTTATTACTGACATTAATTTATTGCCTAACCTAGTAGCCTGACTGACT
>JAWZYT010000960.1:0-5000 GCA_034508575.1 Petrolisthes manimaculis | reverse complement strand
TTTGTTGTTATTATGTTGTTAAATCAAGGGTTATAGATGGATTTTGTTATTATATTGTTTAGTCACGTGTTACAAAAAGGTGTTGTTATTATTTTGTAACGACACGAGTTATAGAGGTGTGTTGCTGTTATTATAATGTAACGTCAGGGGTTATAGCAGCTCCTGTTGTTATTTTGTAATGTCACAAGTTATAAAAGGATCTTATTTTACTGTAACGTGACAAGTTATAGTACAGTCTTAATAATAATAAGATCTACACACACATACACACACACACACATATATGTATTCACTCCCTGTCTGTCTGTCTGTCTGTCTGAAGATTATTTCATTATTATCACCACAGTACTATTAGACTCCATCATAAGTTGAGTTAGCAGCGAGGAGCAAGTGTGTTCTGAACTCCACTAACAGAGATGGCATGATTACAAATGAACTATACATGATAAAGGATGTCAGATTAAGGGTGTGTGGGAATTAGGGGACAGGCTTTGGGGGGGTGCGGGAGTACGGGGACAGGATTGGGGGGGGGGGGGGTGCGGGAGTAGGGGGACAGGCTTGGGGTGGGTAGAAAGCTTGTCCCCCTATTCCCGCACCCCCCCATAACCCCCCCTCCCCAAGCCTGTCCCCCTACTTCTGCACCCCCTAAAACTCCCCCAAGCCTGTCCCCCTATTCCCACCCCCCCTTAATCATCATAAAATTCATATATGTTCCCTTAAGAGAAAGAGAGTGTGTGTGTGTGTATGTTAGAGAGAGAAAGAGAGAGTGTGTGTGTATGAGAGAGAAAGTGTGTGTGTGCATGAGTGTGTGTGTGTAGCCTATGAGTGAAAGAGAAAGAGTGTTAATGAAGAACTAAATAAATAAATAAGAGAGACTCACATCCAAGAATGTTTCAACGTGCCAACAACATCGAAAATTAATTCCCATACAACACTGTGAACCAAGACAGACGCCATGCCATAAATCACTTCTATGTATGTATGTATGTATGTCCCCCCTCCCTCCTCCTCCCCCTCTGTCCTTTTTGTGAGTTATGAAAGGACCACAGGGGGAGAAGGAGGAGGAGGAGTTGAGGCCCATTTCCCAGGGGTGGGCTCAATGTGTGTGTGTGTGTGTGTGTGTGTGTATCGTCATCAGGTACCAAAATATCGTGGTGGTATGTATGGTCCCTGTGGCGCCTCTCTGTCCGACCCTCTGCTGTTTGTCCTACCCTGCCTACCCTGCCTCTCCCTATCCTACCCTACCCTGCCTCTACTTGCCATACCCTGCCTCACCTTTCCCTGTCCTGCCTCACTTTGCCCTGCCTCGTTTATCCCTGCCTTGCCTTGCCTATACCTCGCCTTGCGTTTCCCTCCTAGCACACACAGACACACAACAACAATCAAGGGGGTGCGGGAATAAGGGACAGGCTTTCTACCCACCCCAAGCCTGTCCCCCTACTCCTGCACCCCCCAAAACCCACCCAAGCCTGTCCCCCTACTCCCACACCCCTTAAATCAGTACTATTTGAGTCAGTACTATTTTTAATTTGCAACTATTTCCCAATTCACGTTTCGGGTTTAGTGTCCCGTGAAGGATAAACACAAAATAAATCTGAGGGGAAGAGCTGCCAACACAACACAACACAACCAGTTTCTCAAGTGTCTCTTACATGATAATTAAGTAGCTGATAGTAGATAGAATAAATAAATAAATAAATAAATAAATGAATGAATAAATAAATAAATAAATACATCTTTCCTCGCCTCGTTAATGTTTGCTAAAGAGAAGTTTGTGTAGAGAAGAAAGGAGAAGTGTTGTGCAAAGAAGAAAAGAAAAGTGATGTGTAAAAAAAAAATGAAAAGTGGTGTGCAAAAAAAAAAAAGTGAGTGTGCGTATGTGTGTGTGCGTATATGTATGTGTGTGTGTGTGTGTGTGTGTCAGTTCATTAATCACACCTAACAGAATTTATTGTCGTAACTAAAAATGATAACGAGTTGTTTGTCAATAAAGTAGACGCATATAACACCTTTAATTAATTACACCGATTCAAAAATACATCAAAATAAAAATAAAAATAATGATAAAAAAATAAAAAAATATATATCCAAAAAAAAAAAAAAAAAGTTCCTCTTCCCCAAAATCCCTCCCCCCCACTCCTCCCTCCCCCCCACCCCCTCCTCCTGGCGCCCCCCCCCCCCTTGCCCCAGTAGGATGTATTGTCTGTAGTAATGTGGGTAATACTTTATAAGGGTTTTGGCGCCCCTTCGGTTCCAGTCACTCCTTTTCAGTCTATAAACTGTTTCTATTTTCATTTTATTTCCTCCTTTTATAATTATGACCTCGATGTTGTGGGACCTAATATTAATTAAGCACTCTATTAATAAATTACCCCCCCCCCCTGACTAACCCCATCCCCCCTCCATACTCCCTCCACACTCCCTCCTCCTCCATATTCCCTCCCCCTCCCCTTCCTCCTCTCCTCTACACCCCCTCCCCCAACCTCTCCACACTCCCTCCTCCTCCCCCTCCTTCTCCTCAGGACCAGATTGATAAACAAAAGATAAATAATGGTGTTCTGTTGTTGCTTGGAATAGTTTGGAGGATTGAGTTGCTCCAGAATAATACCAACACAAAACTTCCCCCCTTTGATGAATGGTGAAATTTCGCCACGTAACAAGCCACCATCTAAACACCGAGCCCTACCCTAACACACACACACACACACAACCAAACACAGACCCCCACCCCAACACACACACACACACACAAACATAAACAACAAGCCCCCAACCAAACACACACCCCCACCTCCACCCCAACACACACAAACAACACACACACACAAACACAAACAACAAGCCCCTAACCAAACACACACACCCACCTCCACCCCACCCCCAACACAAACAACACAAACACCCCAACACACACACACACACCTGTCATAGTGAGGATGCCAACAAATGGACCAATAGACCTTCCAGCCAACATCACTTCATCAGTCTTGTCCCCCTTGTTCCGTCTCTTCCAGGCCGCGTACACACCAATGCTAAGGATCAGTAAGTAGAAGACGATAATCCCCGCCAACCCAGGCCAGTTCAACATCTTGGTGGTGCTGGTGGTGGTGGTGGTCTGTGGAAAGATAAATAAATATACTGTCAGGTAGGAAATGAAATGGTGGAGGTCTGTGGTAGATAAATAAATGTACAGTCAGGTAGGAAATGAAATCGAGTAGGTCTGTGGTAGATAAATAAATACATATACTGTCAGGTAGGAAATGAAATGGTGGAGGTCTGTGGTAGATAAATAAATGTACTGTTAGGTAGGAAATGAAATGGTGGAGGTCTGTAGTAGATAAATAGATATACTGTCAGGTAGGAAATGAAATGGTGGAGGTCTGTGGTAGATAAATAAATGTACAGTCAGGTAGGAAATGAAATGGTGGAGGTCTGTGGTAGATAAATAAATATACTGTCAGGTAGGAAATGAAATGGTGGAGGTCTGTGTAGATAAATAAATGTACAGTCAGGTAGGAAATGAAATCGAGTAGGTCTGTGGTAGATAAATAAATACATATACTGTCAGGTAGGAAATGAAATGGTGGAGGTCTGTGGTAGATAAATAAATGTACTGTTAGGTAGGAAATGAAATGGTGGAGGTCTGTAGTAGATAAATAGATATACTGTGAGTTGGGAAATAAAATGGAATAGGTCTGTGGGGAGATAAATAAATACACTGTCAGGTAGGAAATGAAATGGTGGAGGTCTGTAGTAGATAAATAAATATACTGTAGGATTTTTTGTATACGTAGGTAACACGAGTGCATTAATTTAGTACAGTCGGCAAAAAAGTTTCGTTACCACCCCTACGTTAATTTCAACATGGGTAAGCACGGCAGGGTTGGTATTCCACTAGACTGGGCAGCCATTGGTGCCTCGTGACATCCGAGACATCTGGGACGGCTATCGTCTTTGCCCCTCTGATAATATATGGGCTGCAGCAGTGACAGCTTTTTTATATCAAAAGTTTAGTTGATTTTAAACTAAATTTGAGTGTTCAAGAACTATTACTATTTAACTATTTATTATTAAACATAAGGAAATACGTTTGAGTATTTTTGAACAAGAATAACCGTGAAATACCCAGAAAAACTAGCACTGGCTAAAAGTATGTCAATCCTACTTGCCTGCCTGTTAGACACTGACGGGCAAGTAAGGTGGCGGACGTATATAAGACACTCGCATCACACCCACTCGCCAGTCAGGTGTACCAACATTACATCACATTGTTAAAGGGATGGTAACGAAACTTTCTCAACTTTCGCCAATTTAGTATCTTTGGTGTATTCTGTGGACCACCAGTCAGAACATTTTATTTATATAGGACAAAAAAAGTCCTTGTTTATAATACCTCTATGTGTGTGTGTGTGTGTGTGTTTGTGTGTGTGTGTGTGTGTGTGTGTGTGTGTGTGTGTGTGTGTGTGTTCGACGACCTATTTCTCGCCTAATGGTCTCCTTCTTCCCTTACTCCCTCCTTTTTTTTTTTAAACCTCACACTCACGTTGTCTTCACTCCCTACCACCCCCTGTCTACCTCCCCCCCCCCTGTTTCTCATACACACAGATTTCCTCCCTCCCTCACACACACACACACACATTCCTTTCCTTTCTTCCTTTCACACACTATCTTCCCATCTTCACTCACAATTCTCTCTCTCTCTCTCTCTCTCTCTCTCTCTCTCTCTCTCTCTCTCTCTCTCTCTCTCTCTCTCTTTCTCTCTCTCTCTCTCTCTCTCTCTTTCATACACACATGCACCTTTGGCCCCTCTCACATCTTCTCTTTCTCTCTCTCTCTCTCTCTCTCTTTCATACACACATGCACCTTTGGCCCTCTCACATCTTCTCTTTCTCTCTCTCTCTCTCTCTCTCTCTCTCACACACACACACACACACACGTCTAATTTCCCACCTCCACACACCTCCTCCCAGACGACCCCCTCACCACCTACAAACGACCCC
>JAWZYT010000959.1:37500-53030 GCA_034508575.1 Petrolisthes manimaculis | reverse complement strand
AACAGAGTAGCAGGAATAAATATAGGAAGGAAAAGGATGAAGAGAAAGGCAAAGTAATAACGTTGCTCCCCTGATGATGATGATGATGATGATGATGATGAAACAGATAACAGTGAGTCTAAAATAAATGTTGGTAGTTGAGGAAGGCAATGGCTCCTAGATGGCGCTGATAGATGTGATGAGAAAAGACAGACAAAATGAAGTGAGGAGGGAGAAGAGGAGGAATAGGAGTAGGAGAGAGAGAGATGGAAAAGGAGAAAGAGGAGGAGGAGAGATTGAGTGAGGAAGAGAGAAAAATGAGGAGGAAGAGGAGGACAGAAGAAGATAAGGAAAGAAAGAGGAAGAGAAGTAGGAGTAAAAGGAGGAAAAGAAAAAGAAGAAAAGTGGGAAAATGAAGAGAACGAGGAAGAGGAAGGTAGTTTTAAGAGTGATGGGAAAGTGGTGGGTTGATTAGGTTAGGTTAGGTAGAGTTATGTTTCTAAATAGTAGTAGTAGTAGTAGTAGTAGTAGTAGTAGTAGTAGTAGTAGTAGTAGTTCCTTGGGTGGTAGGTAATAGTGGTCATATTATACAGTAGATGGCTTTAGTGGTTATTTTGTGGTTTTGGTAAGTTCGGTTGTTGTGTGAATGAAGTGGTGATTGATAGAGGTAGTTTATACGGTGTGGTAGCGATGTCAGGTTTAGTGGTTGATAGTGACAAATCAGATGGGTTTTTTTTTTAGTTAAGTACACTGTTGTTAATTAATGGTTTCATCTAATGCTTTTAACCAGATAAACAAGAGCAAACAGGTGGTGGAAAAGATAAGCGCTTGAAAAATGAGATGCAGAGAGATTAGGCCACACGTAAACATCTGCTAACAAGAATTAAAATTGAACAAATGGTAAAAAAATAAAAAAAATATATATACACCCACACACATACACATACACATACACACACACACACAACACACACAACACACACACACAACACACACACACAACACACACACACACACACTGAGAGTGTATATAATTATGTCCTTTGCATGTGTTGTAGAGTATCATCTAATTTTTTAGTAATAATCACTCAATAATCTAAACAATATTATGAATAGAAATATGCTCCACATCCACAACTGTAATCATAAATAATATAGTCGGAAATTGAAGTCAGCAAGTGAGAAACTGGAGGTTAATGCATAATGAAGCATAGGTTACAGCAGTTTGCAAAAAATTAGTGATAATGATAGGAAAGTGGTAAATAGGTAAAAATGAGTGAAGAAAATGTAATAAATTTGATGTAAACGGTAAGATTTCTATATATTTAAATGAAGAGACTCTGTTTGTCTGTCGGGCTATACAAATTGTCATGTGACCACCTACAGCGCCAGGAATTCACACATGGAAAGTGGACGTACACGAAGGGGGATAGAGGACATTTTCGTCACAAAAAACACCCCACTAATTACTTAATTACACATTTTTCACTTTTATGGTCTAGTAGTGACTAAGAAGTGAGCATAGGGTAAATGAGAGGTAGACAGATGATTGGTAGTGAGAGGTAGACAGAGGTTAGCTAAGTGATAGACAGATGGTAAGTAGAGGTAGACAGATGTTAGCTAAGTGATAGACAGATGGCACATGAGGTAAGCTGAAATGAGTGGTCTGGGTATAGGGAGGGTAATGGCAAAGGTCAGATGGGTGGGGTGGAGTGGAGGGAGTACCAAGTCAATCATATACCTTGCCTCTCTCACACACACACACAAACACATACACAAACACACCTTCACTTTCACTCTATAGTACACACATACACACACACACACCTTCACTTTCACTCTATAGTACACACATACACACACACCCTTCACTCTATAACACACACACAGTTATTTTTTTTACAGATTTGTACACGTTTACAATTTTCTTGCACACACAGGGTCAAACATTATCAAAATAAATGAATAATTGTAGCGCGCGCGCGTGTGTGTGTGTATTTATTCTAACCAATTATATATATATAATAAAACACCTTTCACACACACACACACAACCACAAACAAACACAAACACAAACACACGTGCATGCAGATGTTAACAATCACATTCACCAGATTTTACTTGTGTCTGGATTGTTTAATGGACGTGTGTGTAATTTTTTCCATCTTGCCTCTCTCTCTCTCTCTCTCTCTGTCATTATGTAGTACGCTAATGGATGACAATTAGCGTATGGAGGGAACCAGCCCACTTCCTCTTTTTTGCTTATTGGGCTCTCACTCTTTTTCTCTCTTATTCTGTCTCTCTCTCTTTCTCTCTTATTCTTTCCCTCTGTCTCTCTCTCACTTTCTCTATCAATCTGTCTGTCTGTCTATCTATTTATTTATCTCTTACTTTTCCCTCTGTCTGTCTCTCTCTTTCTCTCTTATTCTTTCCCTCTGTCTGTTTCTCTCACTTTCTCTCTTATTCTTTACATCTCTCTCTCTCTCTCACTTTCTCTCTTATTCTTTCCCTCTGTCTATCTCTCTCTCACTTTCTCTCTTATTATTTCCCCCTATCTGTGTCTGTCTCTCTCTTTCTCTATCAATCTGTCTGTATATCTATTTATCACTCTTTTTTCCTTTTCTCTCATATTAGTTTTTAAACTATTCCTCCATATTCATTTGTTTGTTGCCTTCATTCTTGCATGTATTATAATCATTCTTTCCTCCCTCCCTTCTCACCAATTACCCTTCCTTCCTTTTAACTTTCCACCCTTCTTCTCTCTCTCTCTGCCTGTTATTCCTTTTTTCTCCCTCCCTTACTTCCAACATTTTTAAACTCCCTTCATTCCATTCTTCTCTCCCTTCCTTCCTTCCATCCTCCTTTTCTCTTTCCCTTCCATCCAGCATCTACCTTTTCTTGTATCTCCTTTCCTCCCTCATCTCATCTCCTCTCTTCCTTCCTTCCTTTCACCTTTCTTCTTTCCCTCTCTTCCATCCATCCGGCATCTATCTTTCTTGTATCTCCCTTCATCCCTCCTCTCCTCCTCTCCTCTCCTCTCCTCTCCTCTCCTCTCCTCTACTCTCCTCTCCTCTCCTCTCCTCTCCTCTCCTCTCCTCCCAACCTTCTTCCCTCCTCCAGTGTGTTGTAAAACCTTGTCACACGATTCTGAAGCCAGTGTATAATAATGGTTTCCGGGTTGGCAAGTGAAGTAAGACGCCTCGTATCCCGTTAGTTCGGTTCATTAGTGGATGTGTCGAATTAACCCCCTCGACCCGCGTCCCCTCCCCTCTCCTCCCTTCCCCTCCCTTCCCCTCTCCTCCCCTCCCCTCCCCTCCCTTCCCCTCCCCTCCCCTCCCCTTCCCTTCCCTCCCCTTCCCTTCCCCTCTCCCTCCCCTCCTCTCTTCTGTAAACATTAGTGTACTGCTGTGTGTGTTGTTGTTGATGTCATGTTTTTTATTTTTATGTTTGTCCTTCTGTGCTGGATTGTCGAATGCTGAATGTATAGAATTGTTGGTTTGTTGTGTGTGTGTGTGTTTTTTTTTTTTTTTTTTTTTTTTTTTTCGTGTGTTGTGTTATGCTGTATTTGTTTGTTTTTTCGTGTGTTTTGTTATGGTGTGCTGTGTTCTGTTGTGTTGTGTTGTATTGTATTGTGTTGTGTTGTGTTTGTGTGTGTTGTGTGTGTGTTTCAGATGATTGTGTGTGTGTTTCAGTTTCGCCATGCTTATAAAAACGATATACAGTACTAATATTTACACAGAACTAATCATTTGTTAGTGGATCAACATTACACGATTACGAAACTCTTCACCATTGAGTGATTGACAGTTTTGTAAGCATTTTATTCATTCCTTTGAGTAGAGAGGCGAATGTGTTAATTGCAGGCATTACTAACTGACATTAAATAGATTGAGTTATGAAATATTTTTGAGTTTGAAAATGCCATACATTGTCATATAAAAAATTGTACGTAATTAGTATCTGGATAAGTATAGAACTTTACAAATTACCTGCGTGTGAAGATTATGACTTGTAACTTCTCGAAAACACCCGGAACTCATTATTATTTATTGATATTAGTCTTATTATTATTTGTATTATTATGTGTGTGTGTGGTAACAGGCACCTGATGAGAATATTATTATTATTATTACTATTATTATTATTATTATTATTATTATTATTATTAGTAGTAGTAGTAGTAGTAGTAGTAGTAGTAGCAATAGTAGTAGTAGTTGCATTAGTAGTAGTAGTAGTAGTCGTAGTAGTTGTAATAGTAGTAGTCGTATTAGTAGTAATAGTAGTAGTCGAGTTGGTAGTCGTAGTTGTAGTATTTTTTTTTCTTTGAGGTAGTAATCATATGATGGTCCGTGGGAAGAAACTAAGCCCCCCTCCCCCCGGTAAATATGTTATATAGCCTTGTGAATGTGAGAGTGGGTATGTATGTCCGTGTGTGTGAGAGTGGGTATGTAAAGGTATGTCCGTGTGTGTGAGAGTGGGTATGTACAGGTATGTCCGTGTGTGTGAGAGTGGGTATGTATGTCCGTGTGTGTGAGAGTGGGTATGTAAAGGTATGTCCGTGTGTGTGAGAGTGGGTATGTACAGGTATGTCCGTGTGTGTGAGAGTGGGTATGTACAGGTATGTCCGTGTGTGTGAGAGTGGGTATGTAAAGGTATGTCCGTGTGTGTGAGAGTGGGTATGTACAGGTATGTCCGTGTGTGTGAGAGTGAGTATGTATGTCCGTGAGTGTGAGAGTGGGTATGTACAGGTATGTCCGTGTGTGTGAGAGTGGGTATGTACAGGTATGTCCGTGTGTGTGAGAGTGGCGTATGTACAGGTATGTCCGTGTGTGTGAGAGTGGGTATGTAAAGGTATGTCCGTGTGTGTGAGAGTGGGTATGTAAAGGTATGTCCGTGTGTGTGAGAGTGGGTATGTACAGGTATGTCCGTGTGTGTGAGAGTGGGTATGTAAAGGTATGTCCGTGTGTGTGAGAGTGAGTATGTATGTCCGTGAGTGTGAGAGTGGGTATGTAAAGGTATGTCCGTGTGTGTGAGAGTGGGTATGTACAGGTATGTCCGTGTGTGTGAGAGTGGGTATGTACAGGTATGTCCGTGTGTGTGAGAGTGGGTATGTACAGGTATGTCCGTGTGTGTGAGAGTGGGTATGTATGTCCGTGAGTGTGAGAGTGGGTATGTACAGGTATGTCCGTGTGTGTGAGAGTGGGTATGTACAGGTATGTCCGTGTGTGTGAGAGTGGGTATGTATGTCCGTGTGTGTGAGAGTGGGTATGTACAGGTATGTCCGTGTGTGTGAGAGTGGGTATGTACAGGTATGTCCGTGAGTGTGAGAGTGGGTATGTACAGGTATGTCCGTGTGTGTGAGAGTGGGTATGTACAGGTATGTCCGTGTGTGTGAGAGTGGGTATGTACAGGTATGTCCGTGTGTGTGAGAGTGGGTATGTACAGGTATGTCCGTGAGTGTGAGAGTGGGTATGTACAGGTATGTCCGTGTGGTAAATAGGTTGTCTTGGCGTGACCTGTACCGACCCTGGGCATGGGGAGTGAAGGACGTACACTTTTTTTTTCACACTCATGCCCTTGTACACTACATTTTTACACACACACACACACACGCACGCACACGCAATATATAAACACACACACACACACACACACACACACACACACACACACACACACACACACACACACACACACATATAACACAATACACAAATCACATACACACACACACACACATACACACACACACACACATACACACACACACACACACACACACACACACACACACACACACACACACACACACACACACACAAGGTTTACCAGCCATGTAGGTTAAGTATATTGTCGTATCCTGAGACAGTTTTCATTCATCCGCTACGAGTCTTTAGTCACTGAACGTAAACATTACCTCAGTAAATTGTCTGCCCGTTTGAAGTACAGCATAATTTTGACGAATTGGTCCCGTGTCATGACGAATCGATTTTTTTACTGTCCTCAATATACATAAAAAAATGAACAGCATATACTTATGATAATTAATTGATTGATTGAATGATTGATTGATTGATATTAGGCGCCGTAACAGTGAGGTAATATAGCGCCAGAAAAAGGTGATAAAGAGGTGAGACAGCAAGCAGGAAGGGAATAGAAAGAAAAGAGGGTGTCTATGATAAGAGATTATTTTACACAAAGCTTTATCAGGAAAACCAAAGCAGCACGGATAAAAAAAATTAATGTTATTGGATATAAATTTGATATTGTTTTAAAATAGGGTACCCGTGAAAAAGTCGGTGTTGTGATGTAATAGGCGTGTAAATAATTATTGAACATGTGATGCCTAATGAATTTCCGTCACATTCACACTCTGCTGTTATTATTTGACGTTTTATTTGAGCCGGAGCGTGTGGCGAAACTGACTGATATAATGATTGGTGTGTGTGTGTGTGTGTGTGTGTGTGTGTGTGTGTGTGTGTGTGTGTGTGTGTGTGTGTGTGTGTGTGTGTGTGTGTGTGTGTGTGTGTGTTGTTTACATCTCATATTTTTCCCCCATTCTTTCCTTTTTCCTTTCTCGGTGACTATATATAGGAGACACACACACCCACACACACATATAGATAGATAGATAGATAGATAGATAGACATAGAAACACACCCACGCAAACGTCTGACTGCTATAAGAAAAATGCCTTTCCTCTTTTTTTCGGTTCGTGTTTCAGTCTTATCTATACACCGAGGTTTATCTCTAGCCTGGCCGATGGACGAGGAGGAAAAGGAAAGGGTGAATATCTGGTGGTGGTGGTGGTGATGATGTGTAGGTGATGAGGTGGTGGTGATGAGGAGGAGGTGGTGCTGGTGGTTTTGTGTTGGTGATGGTTGTGGTGTGGAAGGTTTGATGGAGATGGTGTGTGAGGTTTGATGGTGAATTTGGTGGTAGTGGTGGTGTGGGAGGTTTGGTGGAGGAGGTTGTGGTGGTGTAGAAGCTTTGGTGGAGATGATGTGGTAGTATTGGTGGAGGTGGCAGGAAGTGTTGAGAATCAGGAAGGGCTGAGGAGAGGAAGTGTAATGTGGAAGCTGGAGAAAATGATGAGAGGAAGTGTGAGGAGGCAGAGAAAGAGTTGATAGGATGATGATGAAGATGTGTGGAAATAGTGAAAGGCATGATGAAAGAAATTGTGAGGATAGTGAGAGATATGAAACTTGTGAATATGATGGCTATGTATGTGACAAAGTGATCTCAAAGTATATATGTCCTATCTGTATATCTGTATCAGTTTTTAAATTGTTAAAATGCACGTTAAAATATATTCACTATTAAAAAAATATATATACAGTATATTCAATTTTTCATGTGCACTTTTACACATTTTTTTTAAAGTAAAATGCACGTAAAAATATATTCTATACAAAAAATATATACAGTATATTCAATTTTTCATGTGCACTTTTACACAATTTTTTTATTGAAAGTAAAAAGGTATTGTACGTACAGCCATGGCTGATAGTGCTTGACCAGGGTCCAAGGAGTGTTGGTGATCAACAGAACAGAGTTCGAACACGTGAATTTTCCAAATCATTCACAACATTGAGAGAGGTTTAGAAGACTCACTTTTTCGAACTCTGTTCAGTTGCTCTCCAACACTCCTTGGACCCTGGTCAAGCACTATCAGCCATGGCTGTACACTACATAGAAAAAAAAAACACTGTAACCTGGCCTTGAAATGACAAGTGTACCACATAAAGAGAGGTTGGTACATACGTGCTATACGCCGACACACACACACACACACACACACCACGGTCAGGGTGACGGCCACTCAGCTGGAGGTATTGCTGAACTGGAAATTCCTGTTTTATACCTTTCCCTGACTCACTCACTCACTCTCTGCTCCCTTTATATATTTCTATCTATTTCTCTCTCTCTCTCCTTCTCTCTCTCTTTCTTTTTTTTTTTCACACACACACACACACACACACACACACACACACACACACACACATACACACACACACACACACACACACACACACACACACACATACACACACACACACACACACACACACACACTTCCTTTTGCACAGAGATACCCCATCAGTCCTGTGTACCTGTCGCACCAAAAACATAACAAGGAACATTTTTACATTTTTGTCGTGCATGTGAATATGTGTTTGTGGAGTGTACTAATTTTGACATTTAATGCAGCTGGACTGTGCAGATAATTTTGGTGTCCCATGTAATTATTTTTGCAGCTCAAAGCTTTACTAGGGTACCCATCCCATCCCTATTCGCTTCCCTTTGTTCTGTATATATGCTCGTGTACATTTTTCTGTTGCCTACAATAATAATAATAAAAAAAAAATTCTATCTAGTCATATTTATATTTTTTATAATTATGTATTTTCTTGTTCTGCTGCACCACACTTTATTTTTCTGTATTTCCTAAAAAAAATTGGTGCATTTTTAAGTGGCGTTCGAACGTCTGTCTCACTTTGAAGCAACACTCTTATCCATCCTACAATCATCTTCTATTGGTGTCAGTCATTGCTACTCTATTTTCATTCTCGTCAATCCTTCAATCATCTTCTATTGGTGTCAGTCATTGCTACTCTATATTCATTCTCGTCAATCCTTCAATCATTTTCTATTGGTGTAAATCATTGATACTCTATATTCATTCTCGTCCATCCTACAATCATCCTCTATTGGTGTCAGTCATTGCTACTCTATTTTCATTCTCGTCAATCCATACCTTTTGTTCCATCAGTTATTGTATTAGGGACACAGTGTACGGAGATGACAGAGGCTGGAGAGGAGGACTGTGTGTCGTGAGAAAAAAGGTCAGGCAGGCTAAAGTGGCTTGTCGGTAAAAAGGTCAATCTGAGTCAATAATCTTGTTGACATCGGCTGTGTGAGTCAATAACCTGGTTTGCAACGAGAAGGATCAGTCAGGTGGCATCACAAACGCTGCTGTCATGATGTGTAGTTTGTTTGTTTGTTTGTTTGTTTGTTTGTTTGTTGTAGTCTCCTTCCTTCCTGTGCTCTTGCTCTCATCAACTCTTACAACAGCTCTTCTCATGATTTTTACTCTTAAATTAATGACATCTCTATTTATACACATTTGCACATAATCGTGTTCCTCTCACTCAATCACATTTTCTCCTCGATATATCAACTCAAACTCACTTTCATTCTCGTTCCTTTCTTATCCACTTCGTCTCTTCCCTCATCTCCAGTTCCCTGTCCTGTGTTTACCCATCCTATCCACCTTCCCCTTTATATTTTACTGTCCTACTGCCTTTGCTCTCGTGTGTGTAGTTTTATCATATATTTACATTCTTCCTGTACCCCGGAAGAAGATACTCCAATACACTTTTGCCTCTTTACTCGCTCCCTTTCTATTTTGCCCATGATAACTCCTCTCTTGCATGCTTCTCTTCCATCTCTCTCTTCTCTCTCTCCTCTCCCATCCCTCTCTTCTCTCTCCTCTCACTCCCTTCTCTCCCATCCCTCTCCCCTCTCTCTCCCCTCTCTCTCCTCCCCTTTCCTCTCTTCTCCCCTCTTCTCTTCACTTATAAACTCTTTCGTGCTTCTCGTCTCCACTTCCTGCTTTCTTCTCACAATATATTTTTCCTCAATGCTCTCGTGCCCATACTCGTGATCCAAGAAGGGGGGTTGAAGGAGGTTCCAGTATCTATGCAAAAATTTTAATAGCGTTTTGCTCTCTAAGGGTGTTGAGTTTTTATTCATGTCCTAACTCTCTTGTCGTCACAGAAGGGGATGGAAAGCTTAAGGTACAATGCCCCCCTCCTCAAATCTGCTTAAGGTATTTATGTATGTATGTATGTATGTATGTATGACCTGCGACGAGGATGAAAGTAAACAATATAAATAGATTTCCCGGAAGTTCCTCGCTGACCGATTGTGGAGGTCGCAAGCACACACACACACACTCACACACACACACACACACACACACACACACACACACACACACACACACACACACACACACACACACACACACACACACACATGAAATATTCAAATACTTACTTTGGTGAACATAATCGGCTTCACTCGTCTCTAAGTGCAAGAAGATTTAATTTAATTATTTATATCTTCTCGTATATATTTTTTTCTTATGTAATCCTTCCTTCATATCATATCTCCTATCTTTTTTCATGTATTATTATATCTCCTGCCTTCCTCAACTCATTATCGTATTATTTTATAATTTTCCATCCATTATCGTATCTTTCTTCTCCATCCATTATCATTTATCCTATCTCCTCCCTCATCCATTATCACATCTCCTGTTCTCCTCCTCTATCCATTATCCTATCTCCTATCTTCCTCCCTCATCCATTATACTATCTCCTGTTCTCCTTCTCTATCCATTATCACATCTCCTATCTTCCTCCCTCATCCATTATCACATCTATCTTCCTCCCTCATCCATTATACTATCTCCTGTTCTCCTCTCCTCCTCCATGCATTATCATTTTTCCTGCCTTCTTCTTCCTGCATTCCATATCATTCCTCCTAAATTTACACACGCCACCAGCAGCTTTCTTCATATCAGGATACAAGACCAGCCAATCTTTCCAGGTCAGTGTTCTTGCTTCCCCAGGCTTTAATCATAACTTTATTGTGATTTTCGGTGTGTCAGAGAGAGAGAGTGAGTGAGTGAGAGAGAGAGAGAGAGAGAGAGAGAGAGAGAGAGAGAGAGAGAGAGAGAGAGAGAGAGAGAGAGAGAGAGAGAGAGAGAGAGAGAGAGAAAAAAAAGACCCATAAAGAGAGAAAGGAGAGGTAGACAGAACAAGGATACAGACCAGAAAAAATATTACACTATGGTCAACCAATATCAATATCATCATCCCATTTGTAAGAGAGGAAACCACACAGTAGACCAGACCAGACCAGACCAGACCAGACCAGACCATCTAATCTATTCCAAGGCCTTGATCTATTCCATCTCTACTCTATAATAATAATGATAATAATAAAAATAATAATAAAAATAAAAATAGTAATGAAAATAATAATAATACTAATAATAATAATGATAATATTAATAATAAATGTAATAATAATAATAATAATATTGATAATACTAATATTGATAATAATAATATTGATAATAATAATATTGATAATAATAATATTGATAATAATAATATTGATTATGATAATAATAATAATAATAATAATAATAATAATAATAATAATAGTAATAAAAATAATAATAATAATAATAATAATAATACGGTAACAATAATAATAAAAATAAAAATAATAATAATATTAATAATAATAAGCTTCGTGTCCTTACGTGGGCAAATAATAATAATAATAATAATAATAATAATAATAATAAGTGTTTCTCTGTAGGAGTGTAGGTGATGGAGGCGACCCAATAAGTTTTTAAATCCCCTAATATGCAGTTTATCTCCCCCAGTGTAATTACCAGGGGGGGGATTTATGGCTTGATTTTACCCTCCACTGTGTTTCTCTCTCTCTCTCTCTTTATTTCTCTCTTTATTTCTCTCTATCTTTCTTTTCTCTCTCTCTTTATCTTTCTTTTCTCTCTCTTTCCCTTTATTTTTTTTCTCTATCTTTCTTTTCTCTCTCTCTTTCTTTTCTCTCTCTCTCTTTCTTTATTTATTTCTCTATCTCATGCTCTTTATTTCTCTCTCACACACACATACACTATTTCTCTCTCTCTATCTATCTTTATCTATATCATTTTTTCTCTCTATCTATCTATCTATCTATCTATCTGTCTCTATATCATTATTTTACAGATCCATGTTTATAAAAAAGAAAATATTGGCAATTCATTTACTGTAAGTATTATTTATTATCAACTCGACTCTGTCCACTCTCGACTTGATCCCAGTTCAGTTCATACCAATATTTACTTTGGTTTGTGTCTCGTAGCAGCGGACTTTTTCTCCCTCCAGGTCCATATATTTCTAGAGTTACTATAATATATTACTATAGTCTGTTCAAAATTTGTGTTCCTTTTGGCCTCTTATGCTTAGATAGATAGAAATAGATAGATAGATAAATAGATAGAAATTGATAGATATAGATAGTTAGATAAATAGAAATAGATAGATATATAGACAGATAGAAATAGCGATAGATAGACAGATAGAAATAGCGATAGATAGAAATAGCTAGATAGATAGAGGCTATAGGAACACAAATTTTGATCAGAGTATAGCACTAATAAGTCAGGGTGTTGGTGTGGCGGGCTAATGGCAGTAGTGGCTTTTGTGTCCCCACGGCGGACAGATTTACTAGAAAAGTTCCGTTAATAGCCACGAGTTGGAGACGGAAGGAAGGAAGGAAGGTAGTTGAGTGAGTGAGTGAACGGGGAGGGAGGGAGGGAGGGCTGGAATGGAAGAGGAAGAGAGAGAGAAATGAGGAAGTGAAGGAATTGGATTGATGAGTGAGACGTGTGAATGAAAAGAAAAAGAGGAGAAAGAGGGAAATGAGGAAGAGGAGGAATTGGAAGGAAGAGCGGGATGTGTGAATGGAAGAGAAAAGAGGAAAATGAGGAAATGAGGAAATTGAAAGATAAGCGGGTCGTGTGAATGAATGAGAAGAGAAGAGAGGGAATAGCAGAAGGAGGAAGAGGAGGAAATGGAAGGTTGAGTGGGATGTGTGAAAGAGAGGAAAGAGATGTTCTGTATGAGACGGTAGACAAATAGAAAAGGGAAATTTGATAAGTGTAAAAGACAAAAAATGGAATAGGGAGGTAATGTTGGTTTGACGAGAGAGAGAGAGAGAGAGAGAGAGAGAGAGAGAGAGAGAGAGAGAGAGGAGGGAGGGGAGAGGGGGGGGAGGTGTGTGAGGGGGAGGGGAAAAGATTAAGCGAGGTGTGTGAGAGAGAGAGAGAGGAGGAGGAGGAGGGTGAGGGTGAGGAGGAGGATTTGTAGAACTTTGCGAGTTACTCTGGGGGAGAGGCTAGGAATAGGAAGTTGTGGGGAAGGGATAAAGGAGACGAATGGATGAAGAGGGGGGGAAGCACAGTTTGAAGTGGTTTTTCTTAGTTGGGTAGAGGATATGAAGGGAAACACGTAGCGGTGGGAGTGTAGGGAAAAAAAGTATATAGAGATGATGATAATATGGAAGGGGGAAGAGTAAGAGGACGCAAAATGGAATCATGGAAAGTGTATGTAAAGTATATAGAGATGTTAATAATATGGAAGGGAGGAAATGTTGTAAGAGGGACGTAAAATAGAATCGTGGAAGTGTATATAAAAGAGTAGTAAGGAAGGAGAAGATTAGTAAGAAATAGGGAAGTAAGGGGTAGAGGAGAATGACGAAAAGTAAGACGAACATAAGTAAGAAAAAAAGGATTAAGACACGAAGGAGTAAAAAGAAAAGGATAGGTGAGGAAGATGGAGAATGAGTAAGAAACGAAGGAGTAAAAAGAAAAGGAGGATGAGAGATGATGAAGATGAGTAAGAAAAATAGAAGAATGAGTAAGAAGAAGAGAAGAATGAGAGATGAGGAGGCTAGAGGATGAGTAAGAAACGAAGGAGTAAAAAGAAAAGAAGGATGAGTAAGAAGAAGTGAAGGACGAGAGAGGATGAAGATAGATGATGAGGATAGAGGGGTCAGTACCATGTGTGTGTGTATGTGTATGTGTGTGTGTGTGTGTGTATGAGGGGGGATACATTAAATTAAGAAAGGGAGAGTGACCCTGATTGCTGGCTGGCTGGCTGGTTCCCTTGGCAAGTTTTTTTTTAGTGGCCGACACCACACAGCCCTGGGGTACAAGATGAACCAACTAACCCCTTCCCTTCCCTTCCCTTCCCTTACCTCCCTTCCCTTCCCTTCCCAACCCCATGACTGACTGGCCTTGCCCACCCCTTTCCCTTTCCAATCCTTTACCTAACCCCATCCACTACATCTCTTACCCATTCCTTCCCTAAACCATTTATATAATTTCACTGTAATTATGCTGCCTTAGTATCATATTATAGCAGTTTAAGTGATTCTCTCTCACTCTCTCTCTCTCTCTCTCTCTCTCTCTCTCTCTCTCTCTCTCTCTCTCTCTCTCTCTCTCTCTCTCTCTCTCTCTCTCTCTCTCTCTATCTATCTATCTATCTCTATCTCTATCTCTATCTCTATCTCTATCTCTATCTCTATCTCTCTCTCTCTCTCTCTCCTCTCTCTCTCTCTCTCTCCTCTCTCTCTCTCTCTCTCTCTCTCTCTCTCTCCTCTCTCTCTCTCTCTCTCTCTCTCTCTCTCTCTCTCCTCTCTCTCTCTCTCTCCTCTCCTCCTCTCTCTCTCTCTCTCTCTCTCATATAGCCGTGTGTACATATGGCCTCCACTAATAACGGATACAGATGCTAGTGGGAACCCTGACACACGGCTCCATTGTTACTACTTGCACACCGTGTTAAGGGGGTCATCTGTTGGGTGTTAAGTTGGAGGCCTGATAATTCATCCACACTAAACTACAAAACAGGATACAAACTCCAATGCTAAGGGTCTTTGTATGTTTCCTGGCGAAGTTTGGAGGATTCAGTTAACCCAATTTCAGATGACCCGCGCCAAATAGAGTTAAAGAGACAGAAAAATAATAGATATAGAGAATAGAAATAGATATAGATAATAGATATAGATAATAGATAATAGATATAGATATAGATAATAGATATAGATATAGATCATCACAGTGTAAACAAATTCCACTTCGCAATGGCTTACGAATCTAGAAACCCACAATACAGAAAAAAAAAAAAAAAACAGTCAGTCACCACACACATTGTTATAAACCAACATTAAATTTTAACCAAGTGTGTATCATGAAGGATAATGCACTGTTCTCCAGCTGAAATATTTGTTTAGTAGTAGTTGTTGTTGTTGTGGTGGTGGTGGTGGTGGGCTATAAATAAATGTTGATGTGTGTTGGGACCATACAAGTGCTATGATTTAATGGACCGTGGATTCATAAATAGTCATGAATGATTTGTTGATATAATCTTATTCCTATACTGTATATATAAATTATCTTTTGTGTTTGTTTCAGTACATCTATATATATACATCGATTATATAGCTATTTTCATCACTTATTTCGAGTATATTATACATGTTTTTCTTCTTTTTCTTGACGTGTATCTCTCTCTTGTTTTCTCCTCTCCTTATGTCTTCCATTTTACAACAGGCTCCTCCAATCTCTCCTTTTCTCCATGCTTGTCATCAAACTTTTCTCCTTACCAAGTTTCAATCTCATTCTTTTCCATTCCTTCTCGTAATTTTTTTTTCATTCTTTGATTACTATCTCTCTCTCTCTTTCTCTCTCTCTATCTATCTATCTATTTATCTATCTATCTATCTATCTATCTATCTATCTATCTATCTATCTATCTATCTATCTATCTATCTATCTATCTATCTATCTATCTATCTATCTCTGTCTCTCTGTCTCTCTGTCTGTCTCTATGTGTGTGTGCGTGTGCGTGTGCGTGTATGTGTATTGTGTGCGTGTGTGTGTGTGTGTGTGTATGTGTATGT
>JAWZYT010000959.1:25000-35000 GCA_034508575.1 Petrolisthes manimaculis | reverse complement strand
GGAAGCTTCTGATTCCTCCTGACTATGCCACGAAACAAGCTCCTTCCATAGAGGTGTGTGTTTCGTGGCAATAATTTAAGGACTCGCTCACCTCCAAGTTTCTGACAACTAGCACAGGGTCCTTTAATAGTCAACAATATATAGTATGTATAATGTATCTATTCACAACGCTGTATAATAATAATAATAATAATAACCATATGATGTAACTTTGATTCCATTATAATAACTACCGTAAAGCATGGGACATTTCAGACCAGTCCAGTAGTCAAAGGCAGAGAGGGAGTGAGGGAGTGAGTGCATCATTTTAATATCATGACAAGGGTGGTGAGAGTTATGTGTTACAATACACTATGCCAATTAATACAAAGTGGCCAGGGAGTGTATTTTTTTCCAGGTGCATTTGTTTGCCTTTTTTATTTTTTTTATTTTTTATTTTTCCTACAAATATTTTCACATTTTCTATGATTTTTATGGAATGCTGTGTTTGTGAGGTGTGACCCTGGCAATTACTAGACAAGAGATTTTATTTATTTATTTATTTATTTATATATATACTTTAATCATTTGTTTATATTATATATATTTTACAAACATTTTTAATATAATATATACCATTTGTTTTGTGGAAAATCCTGGCATTCATTATCTGATATAGACGAGGCTGGATTTATTTGCTTATTCATTAGTTGTTTTCACTGCATTGTTCGTTTTCAATTTTTTTTTTTTTTTAGTTAGTAGTGTAAATGTTGATTATTTTTCTACTCATCCATATTATATTTCTTGATGTAGACGAGATACGTTTGTTAAGGGTTGATGCTGGACAGTATTATTGTTGTTGTTGTTGTGTGTGTGTGTGCTTGTTTGTGTTTGTTTGTGTGTGTGTGTGTGTAGGTGCTTGTTTGTTTGTGTGTGTATGTGATTCTATGTGTGTGTGTTTCTGTGTCTGTGTCTGTGTCTGTGTCTGTGTCTGTGTGTGTGTCTGTATCTGTGTGTGTGTCTGCTTGTTTGTGTGTGTGTGTGTGTGTGTGTGTGGTTAGTTTCCCGACTCATTACCGCCGCCCCTGTTTCCCCATTCACCCTGACATTTATGTGGAGGTGTATGGAGAGGAGGGAAGGAGAGAGAAGCAATGATCAGGGAGAGAAGGAGAGAGAGAGAGAAAAGAGATAGAGAGAGGAGGAAAGGAGAGAGCAGCAATGATCAGAGAGAGAAGGAGAGAGGAGAGAGAAGGGATAGAGAGAGGAGGAGAGAGAGAGGAGAGATAGAGAGAGAAGGAGAGAAGAGAGGAGAAAAGAAAAGAAAAGAAAGATAGAGAGAAAAGGGAATGAGAGAGCCGAAAAATGGCCAGGGAGGGAAAGAGAGGAGAGAAGAGAGAAGACAGGAAGGAGATAACAGGACACAGAGAAAGATATGTGAAGGAGAGAGAATGGTGAATATTGATAAAGGGAGAAGAAGGGAGCGAAAGAGAAGGGGAAGGAAATAACTGAGGAGTGAAGGAACAAACTTAGTGAATAGGGAAATATATGTAAAAAAAGAGAGGAGATAGGTAGAAGGAGATAATGAATGGTAGAAAGGGAAGGAGCATTAAAGAGAAAAAGAAAATTTAAAACAGGAATGAGGGAGGAATGAGAAGGAATAATGATAAAATAGAATGATGAGAAAGATCAGAAGAAGAAAGACAAGTTACGAAAGGAGAGCAAGAGAAAATAGATAAGATGGATCGTGTGAAAAAGAATACACCAAAATAGAATAATAATAAACTTTCAGAATAAATGGCATTGCTTTCAGATAAACACCAAAAATCATATCAGAGTACCGGTATCATCAGCGCATGTCTGGGAGAGAGCAAATTCCGTAACAGTTAATTAGTGAAGGAAAGAGTACAGCGGTAGTCAGTAGCAGCAATAACAGTAACGGGAGTAGTAAGGTAATAACAGTACTGGGAGTGGCTGTGTTGTTGGCGGCTGTGGCTGTGGTGGTGGTGGTGGCGCGGCAGCTCTGGTCACCAGCTGTTTATTTTAGTGGAAAAGTTTTCAAGTTTTCGCTTAAAAATAAAACGACTTGTGTTGGGCTGCCAGCAACTAGCCACTAAGTTGGATATGAACCTTTAGTGTAGTAGAGTTCACAGTCTGGGTGTCTTTAATATGTCTACTACGGCAGTTTCTCGATTAACATACATAATAAATTATACAGAATGGCGAGACTAGCCTTGAAAATTAATTGGATTGGTCCTAACCTTGTATTTGTTTGAGTACAGTTTAAGGTTCCCAGCTCCGCAAACACTCAAAGTCCAGAGAAGAAACGATATACAGCTGTGGATATAAGATTATTCCATCCCTAGCCTGGTAGAATTCAGGTGGTTTAATATCTTCACCCAAACAGAATATAAATAAGTTCAAGTTTAAGGACCCTGTGATTGTGTGTGAGAATTGGAGGCTTCTGCTTCCTCCTGACTATGCCACGAAACAAGCTCCCTTCTATATAAGTGATGTTTCGTAGCAATGTTTTAAGAACTCATTTACCTCCTAATTTCTGACTTTAAAAAAACAAGATCCCTTAAACACACATGTTGAATAAACGCCAAGAAATATTGATTACCAGATGTTCTTTATTTGGGGATGAAAAATGACTGTAGTTTTTAGAAAACCCGTGCAATTTAAGAGTTAAGCATTAATTCTAGGGACGTGTGAGAATTTTAGTATAAGAATGCGAATTCCAGAGGCGTGTGGGAAATTCAAAATTGAGTTGTAGGAAATTTTGCGAGTTTTGTGAACGTGAGCGAAATGGTCAAATTATAGCGAGGTAAGGAAGGTAACGTGTGGCCAAGTGTGTGTGGCCTGCTGAGTGTGGCCTGCTGAGTGAACTGCTGCGTATCACACTGGCAAGGTGAAATGGTCCTGACACCTGTAGTTTTAAAACATTTGAGGGCCCTTACTGGAGCTCTATGAACCCTCCAAACTACTCCAGGCAACAGATTCCCTATTCGAAACACTGAAGCGCTCTGTGGCCTGGATTATTTGGAGGGTTCATAGAGCTCCAGTAAGGGCCCTCAAATGTTTTAAAACTACGGGCCTAACACTACTCTTTTCTTAATAAGGTGACATTCTATTTATGGTGAAATGGAAGATGTGTGATTCCTCCAAACTGTGTCAAGAAACAGACGACCTCAGTGTTACTAATAGGGAATGTGTTTTGTGGAATATTTTAGAGGAATAACTAACCCACCTTTATGTCCCCTTAAAAGAATATCTCCTTTTAATAATAGAGGGGTAATGCCTTGTGGTGGTCGTGTAATGAGAGAGAGAGAGAGAGAGAGAGAGAGAGAGAGAGAGAGAGAGAGAGGTGCTTGGCTGGAGTCTCATGTCAGGTAATCTCGCTGAGGTTCGAATCCCTCTGAGGTAGCCAGGAAGTTTTTCACTCAGGCCAGGCCACCAGTTGGAATGAGTTGGCTTCCGTCCTTTTTAATCATTCAGCAAAGGTAACTCACTCACTGAACCTCGTGCCCCTACACCCTTAAGGGGAGAGTATACTTTTGACAGATTGGAGTGCCTTGATTCCTCCAAAGTATGCCAGGAAACAGACCCAGATGAAGACAAATAATGGTATCCTGTTGCCTGGAATAGTTTGGAGGAATCATAATCTCCCAAAATGTCAAAAGTATACCCTCCCCTTAAGTTGGGTAAAATGGTACACAAATGTTACCACATAAAACAGATACACTAAAAGAGGACTGACAACGCTAACTGTACCCGTTATAAGTGCTTGCAACCGTACATGGATGGAGGAGGTTGCCTTTGTAATCTCTTGTGGAATAGTTGAATGATTACCGACTCCTCCAAACTATATGCTAAAAAAAAATTGGTCCCCTACTTCCACACTGAGGTAATACGTTGTTTGCTAACCCCCAGCTTCATGATATAGTGTACAGTCGGCGGCTGTAGTCCTGTCGCCTCACTTGCTTCACCGAGGCACGGGATGTTTTCATAGACACGTGATTATTTAAAGGAGCTTTTTTCGTGGCATAGTCAGGAGGAATCAGAAGCCACCGGGTCTCATACAAGATCACATGTAGGGTCCTAAATTAAATTAATACTTTTCATTTCTTTCCTTTCCATGAGCTACCACCACGAGGCTAGAATATTGTAAGTGTTATATCTACGTACCAGCAGAGGTGTAATAATTGTTTTCCATTTACGGTAGTTTCGTTCTCACACCTTCAATTGTGCTTTATATTCCCCTTCCAACAACCACACAAATACTTCAGTACACGAATGACATATATACCTTCCAACCTGCAGGTATTACTCTTATGTCATTGTTACTCTGATACTCGTGTTTTGCATTTGCCTTCCAACTCTGACCATACGTGTGAGTGAGTGTCATAAGAGTTAAATTACCTGTCTGGCAGAAACACCCGTCCTGTTCCGAAACGCTGCGTTGTATAATCCTCTTACAAACCACACCCTGCTTTAATTAAGGACCCTGTGATCGTGTATGATAATTGAAGGCTTTTGATTCCTCCTGACTATGCCACGAAACAAGCTTCTTCCATATAGGGGGTGTTTCGTGGCAATAGTTGAAGGGCTCATTCATCTCCAATTTTCTGACTACCTCACAGGGTCCCTTAAATACGATGTCATAATTATGTGTTGTGTTGTTGTGTTGTGGTGATGAACAATACTACTGCACCTATTCTCAACCTTTTGTTTTTTATAATCTCGTTCTAGGAATTTCGTTTTTTTTTTTTTTTTTTTTTTTTTACTCCATAATGAGAGATGCTTGTGGGGTTGAATTGTAAGTAAGGTCTCAGGAGCCTTCTTCTTTGCTATACTTTCCCTCACTCTTGTAGGTTAGATAGAATAGCAAAATCAAGCAGCCTCGAAAGGACCAGTAGGTGTGTTGCTGTTTGAATGTCCTTTGTATTCCTTTGTATTCCTTTGTTTCATCCAAACTCTGCCTCGAAACAGATAAACAGATCATTCCCTATTAGTAACATTAAGGTTGTCTGTTGTTTCATAGCATAGTTTGGAGGAATCAGTAGCCCTCCAATTTACCAAATGAGATTTTTCCCTCAAGGACCCTGTTATTATGTATGACAATTGGAGGCTTCTGATTCATCCAGACTATGCCACGAAACAAGCTACTAACATATATGTGTGTGTGTTTCGTGGCAACATTTGAAGGACTCATTTACCTCCAATGTTCTGACTACATCACAGGGTCCCGTAAAGGTCATTCACTCCTCCTCACCTCCAGTTGTACGATATGCCCCTACTCCACGGAAAGCCTTACTCGTATGTCTGTGTTTAAAAAAGTAACAAGGGAGGCTTCAGATGAATTTAAAATGAAGGCGGGAGGAACTGCAGGATTGTGTGTGTGTGTGTGTGTGTGTGTGTGTGTGTGTATGTGTGTGTGTGTGTGTGTGTGTGTGTGTGTGTGTGTGTGTATGAATGATTAGGGGGCATTTTAAAGTGGTATGCAAATGTGGAGGTGGGATTTTTTATATATTTTTCAGGGGAGACGGTGAAGCACTGTGTGTGTGTGTGTGTGTGTGTGTGTGTGTGTGTGTGTGTGTGTGTGTGTGTGTGTGTGTGTGTGTGTGTGTGTGTGTGTGTGTGTGTGTGTTGAGGAGCGAGTGGGTAGGATGGTAGTTTGACGAGTGACTAGTATTAATTATTAAGAAGAGGTTAGTGTAGCAATGAATCATAATAAATAGAGGATAAATGTAGTTGTGAATTATAGAGGAATCTAGAATAACTACAACATCAGTGAATAATAATAATAATAATAGTAATAATAATAATAATAATAATAGTAATAATAATAATAATAATAATAATAATAATAATAATAAAAAAAAAAGTAACTGCAGCTGTGGATACGAGCGAAATAGAAAATTTAATGTAATAATAATAAAAATAATAAAAATAATAATAATAATAATAAAAAGATAAAAGGTAATTGCAGCTGTGGATACGAGGGAAATAGAAAGTTCAATGTAAGTCGAGTGAAATGGGAAATACAGTAAAGTTCAATACAGTACTCGTTCAGAAGGAAAGAGCATCCATCCGTTTTCTGTCATACACGACCAGCTGAAAAAATACTCGACAAGAACACACAATAATTATAGGTATGAGGATGAGGATGTTGTTGTTGGTATCTGCTTAACAATAACCTTTTAAATTATGACCTTTTTAAATAATCATAGCCTTCTAAATAATTAACATTTCCCAGAGTACATTAGAAAGGAAATTAAATAGAGGTCTATAGGTAGGTAGGTGGTTGAGTCATGGTAATACTGAGAGAGTATTATTATAACTGAGGGAGATTACAGTAAGAAGCATAGCACAAAAAAAAAATAATAACTCCAGGAATATGATACTGAAAAAAAAAAAAAAAAACGTGACAGATTGAAGAAAGGAAGGTGAGTGAGGTAGAGAGAGAAAAACAAAAGAGAGGTAGTGATAGATAGATAGAGCTGGAATGAGAGAGAATGGGAATATAAAGACTGTGGGAGGAGTGAGCGAAAATAGAATTGGTATGTGACACGTTGACAAAAAAAAAAGAGGAGATTAGGATAAGAGAGAAAAGAGAAACATAGTAGGAAAAGAGAGAGAGAAAGAGAGAGAGAGAGAGAGAGAGAGAGAGAGAGAGAGAGAGGTACAGAAACACAGAAGCAGAGGCAGACAGACAGACATAAAAACAGACAGACAGACATAAAAACAGACAGACAGATACAGAAACAGAGAAAGGCAGACAGACTGACAGACAGACAGGGAGACAGACAGATCGACAGACACACACATACACACACACACACACAGACAGACAGACAGAGAGAGCAAGGGAGGTAAATTACAAAGGAGAAAAATACATACAGGGGAAAAAAGAATGGAAATGGAGAAAGGAGACACCGAAATAAATGCCTTGCGACACACACACACACACACACACACACACACACACACACACACACACACACACACACACACACACACACACACACACACACACACACACACACACACACACACACACACACACACACACACACACACGCGCATACACATACACATACACATACACACATACACACACACACACACACACACACACACACATACATCGGTGTGCGAAAACTCTGAGGTCTGGTCTGGTTTGGTCTGGAGTGTCTCTGTCTGTTTGTGTGTGTCGGGTCGATGTAACGATGCCTTGAAAAATGACCCTAGTTCGAGGTTCATTCTTCATTGACGAGTAGGTGGAGGAAAGAAGGTGGAGCATGGGAAGTGGAAAAGGGTGGAGGAAAGAAGGTGGAGTATGGGAAGTGGAGGAAGAAAGTGGAAAAGGATGCTGGAAGGAAAGAAAAGGGGAAGACAGTGGAGAAAAAAGTGGAGAAAAATGGTGGAAGTAAAGGAGGATTAATGGTAGTGGAAAGGCAAGAAGATGAAAAGAATAAATAGAGAAAGGGGAATTATTTCAAAGTACAGTAGGATGAATAGAAAAGAAGCACAATTTTAGAAGAAAGGTGGAGTGTGAGAAAAAGTTAAAAAGCCTAAAACAAAGAGTGTGGAAGAAGCATCTGTGTAGGTTTGCATGAGAAGGACTAATTAAGCAGGAAGGGAAGGTGTTTAGCATGGGAAGGAGAGAGAGAGAGAGAGAGAGAGAGAGAGAGAGAGAGAGAGAGAGAGAGAGGTGTTTAGCATGGGAAGGAGAGCGAAAGAGGGAATTAACATGGAAGAATGGAAAGGTAAGGAGTAGCACTTAGCATGGAAGGCAAGGTGGGACAGACAGACAGAGAGAGAGATAGAGACAGGAGGAGGCAGACAGACAAAGACAAAACTAGAAATGTACGAGTACCGTATATAGACAAACAGACAGACAGACAGACTTGAGACAAAGGAACAGTTAAAGAAATAAACAGATAGCCCCATCTCCCTTGCTCCTCTCTCTTTCACAACACCCAACACATACACACACACACACAAACAAACAAGCAAGCAAACAAGCAAGCAAGTAATGTCAACAAAGGAATTACATGCACAAAAACGTCACCATTGAAGTCACGACACAAACCATCTCACTCACCATGGAAGTGTTGTTGCTCTTCTCCTCCAAGGGTTACGTGCCACAGGTCAAGCCAAGCCAAGCAACACCAAAAAGAAGGGAAGGCGAAGGAAGGAAATTTAGGAGGGTTGGGATGGTGGCTATATAGGAGGGGTTGGGGTGGTAGGGAGGGGTTGTAAGTGGAAGTGGAGAAGGAGGGGGTGGAAATGGTTGGAGGAAGAGGAGGTGGTGGTGGAGAGGGTTGGAGAAGGAAGGGGTGATGGTATAAGTGAACGAGAAGGTGGAGATGCTGAGGCATGGAGGTGGTGGTGGAGAGGGTGAGAGGAGGGGGTCGTGGAGAGAGTTGGAGGAGGAGGTGGAGAGAGTTGGAGGAGGAGGTGGTGGTGTAAGTGAGGGAGAAGGTGGAGAGGGTTGGAGGAGGAGGAGGTGGTAAGGATTGGAGGAGGAGATGGTGGAGAGGGTTGGAGGAGGAGATCGTGGTGTAAGTGAAGGAGAAGGTGGTGGAGAGGAATGGAGGAGGAGGTGGCAGTGATGGTGGTTGAAAGGTTCTGTGGCTGTCGGATTTGAACATTTGCCCACCTCTAAACTATGGCTTAAAACATAATATTATAAAGTGTTCTTTGCTTAAAATTCCGTAAGCTTGCATTTCTCAGAGTTTTCCGGAAATACTCGTGAGACATTGTATACAGTAAACAGTAGACGTACCCTCACACACCCAAACAAAAGTGATAATGATATGTAAGAGAGAGAGAACGATAAAACGAGAGAGAGAGAGAGAGAGAAAAAAAGCAAGAGAGAGAGAGAGAGAGCAAGAGAGAGAGAGCACGATAAAAAAAATGAGAGAGAGAGAGAGAGCAAGAGAGAGAGAGCGATAATAAAAATGAGAGAGAGAGAGAGAGAGAGAGAGAGAGAGAGAGAGAGAGAGGCAGTGAAAGGCAAGTCAAATGAGACAGGCGTGAGTAATCCGACGTGCATTTACCTCCGAGTGACATTTAGCCCGTGACTGATGGCCCAATTCTCCTGCCTTGTCCCTTGTTCTGATGTGACGAGGAGTGTCCCATCTCAGTGTTCCAGCCAAGAAGGAAAGAGTAATTGTACCGTGAGTGGTAATGTATGTATGTACGTGTGTATGTATACGTCCGTGTGTTAGAAATAATACTCAGAACTGTCTCTCGTGGCCTGAAATTATCCATGCTCCAGGCTTCGATAGGAATGGGTCGGAATGTAGTTATTAAAGGGAAATTATCTTGTTGGTGAACTGGAAGGTCTCTGATTCCTCCAAACTATGCCACGAAACATGCAGATCCGCTATTAGTAGTATCATGAGAGCGTCTGTTTTCTGGCATAGTTAGGAGGAATCAGTAGTACCCCTCCAATTTACCAAAAAGAGAATCTCCCCTTAAATGTTGGTGGGATTCTGCTTGAGTGTGTGTTAATGAACGTATAGTATGTGTGTTGGGTAGATGGTGTGAGTGAATAAGAGGAAACTTCAGGGGACTGATTTGAGGCTAATATTATTGTGATAAAATTTTAAACGTATTCGTCGATTAAACTGAGCTGCATATAGTATACTGCAGTGTTATGCATCCCATCGCACTCTCTGCATTTTGAGTGGATGGAAATGCATTTTGCGTATCCACTATTTGCTCGTCACGTAAAAAAAAAAAAAAAAAAAAAAAAACTGATCGACACACGAGAGAAATGAACTAGATTACAGATAGAGACATGGGGAGGGTGTATATAAATGTGTGTACACTCGCAATCCAAAATATGTATCCAGGCTTGTTTCGAATAGCCTGATCGAGTATATAATATTACACGTATTAAGGAAGCTCAAGCAAATATAAAACAGGTTAAGTAAGTGTTGTAAATGTTTCACTAGTGTGTCAAATGATTCGAAACTTCAACAAGACCTGGATACAAATTTTTGATTGC
>JAWZYT010000959.1:7500-20000 GCA_034508575.1 Petrolisthes manimaculis | reverse complement strand
AAGATAAAGAGACCGTTGCACAGTTTAGTGCACGTCTCGCTAGCCACCTGGATCAGTGGTTTGATAAGGCCGAAACACCCAAGACGTTGGAGGGGATAAAGGACTTGTTGCTTCGCACGCAACTAGAGAAGTCGTGTCCTCCAGAATTGTCGGCTCAACTCAAAACCCATAAGATTAATTGCCTCAAGGAAATGGTGGAAATGTCGGATGCACATTTTACCGCATACGGTTACCACACGCGGGTTCAGTCGTGTGAGAATTTAACTCAGTTAAATAAGCCTTCCCAAGACTCTGCTGGTTCATATAATAAATCGAGTAATAATGATTATTCACAGCAGCAGAGTCAGGTTGTACGTCAACAACCTAATCCTCTCTTTAATCACGCCAAGAAACAAGGCAATAATTATTATTCTCAGCAGTCAAGTCAGTACCGTTATCAGGGGAGAAGTAACGGGAAGAGTTATAATAACCACGGTGGTAATAAGGGTTATTATCAGCGATCGGCTGCTGCTACATATAGTGAACCACAGTACCCAGCTGTAGGTACGGCAGCTACGGCTAGCGCTGCTGGGGAAACTCCCGAGGGTGGAGAAGGATATACCCAGCAGACGACGGAAGCTCGTCAGGGTGAGAAGGATGAAGGGTTACGTGTTCACGGGGACCATCGGTGGTTTAAAGGGAAGTGCTAGCGTTGGGGCAGACCTTATGTCACGGTTGCCTGAGGAAATCGAGCGAGTAACTAATTATGGGTTATAGTTAGGATTAAATTACTCGTTTTATTGTTATCTTCGAGTGCAACGAGCACAAACCCTTTATCCAAACTCAGATTGGGGTTCACCTCGGTCTGATGTTTGGATATTGCATTGGGTCTTCCAAGACTTGGGTTTCAGCGGTTATCCCTGACTCGAGTCTTGGATGATTAATTAATATATATATATTGCCTTACAGGAACTGATGGCAGTTGGATGGTCTCCAGAATATTTTTTGTGCATTTTTATTATTACATATTATGTAACAATGACACAATGTATTACATACACCACACTTATATATTGTTTAAATGTGTACTATTGGTACTAGACATTACCAGGTATAATTATTCTTGCCACGGAGTTTCTCCTTAGATTTTCAAAGTTAAAGTAACTGTTAGGAGTTTTTCACTCATTGGCAAAAATAAACACTTAACTGGTATTAAGTCATGACACATACAAGAATAAGTGAAGTGTGAGTGAGTTATTATTGTAATAGTTATACATGCAAAGGCGTCATTATCACTTCATTATTCTATTAAACATTGCATAGAGCAATGTCTCTTCTGTGTGTGCGAATGTCACGGTTTGATCCGTGATCATAAAACGTAACGTACGTAAGTAGTAGGATGCTATATATTATATATATTAACAAAAGGACACCACGTGTGGGGAATGTTCTATAAGGCATGGAACAGTGGTATTTTCCTCAGTCAGGAAGACAGAGACACAGAAATTTGAAAATAAAGGAGTGCTGGTACCTGGTAATTAAGAAAGGTCCTGTCATGTGAGGTCAGGTGAGGTCGAGTACCCACTCACTCCATCCCGTGTCTGGAGTCATTGCTACAATTTTGCATTAATAACTATGCTATGGGGGCATCTATTACTTATTAAAATTGATTTTGAAGTGGAAGGGAATCATTTGCAAGCAGTTGCATGTTATGGGAAAAGTGATTTGCATGTATAACTAAAGTGTGAGTGACATATGTAAACGTAGTCAAGGAATAGGCCATACGAACACGTAGGTACGGGACAGTCTATCATGAGTCACTCGCCAGGTAGAGAAAAGGTAGAAATGGGGAGGGTCAGAAGGGTAATTATCCCACCACCCTTGTCCTGATTTTGAGAAATATATTTAGTTGGTATAGTACACTCGACGAAAGAACACACACGTCGTATCCAGCCCTCGTTGCTTTGCCTAGGGGCCTATAGTTTTAACGTAACGTCGAAATTGTTTAATTACTTTTTCACAAGACTTATTGTTAATTAACTCACTATTCATTCGCTAGACGAGAATCAGTAAGGTGTCATTTTATAGGTGAGGAGAGGGCTGGCTGGAATTACGAGTGTGTGTGTGTGTACGAGGGACAGTAAACGAGTGTGAAATTGACATTGAAATATACCAACTGGGTTGCTTGATTCCATTACTATTACGATAACGTAATTACCGTCTCCTGTGTGTGCGAGGGGAAGTGCTAGCTCGTGATAAATATATTAAAGTAAAGTAAGATTACTGTCCACGTGTACTACGAGCGACTGAGGGAAGCACGTGTGGAGAGGAGCGAAGCGACGAGGAGTAAGTACCGTACGTATATAGCTATCTATTGGAGCGTGAACGGAAGTGTGTGTGTGTGATTTTCTGATTGAATTTAATTATTCATTTTGTTGGCTTGGAATTTATTAATAAATAGAGAAAATTGGCATTTTGTGTGGTAATTGACCCTTATTGCATGCTCTATAATCATACATATATAGCAGGACGAACCCAGAAATAAATTCATTGTGTTGGAGGGAAGGATACAGGGATATAACTCTGGGTAACTCGCTGCAGCCAACCAACGAGATTACATATTTCCAGCAAGGTAAGCTTTGGTAATTATTATAAAGCTACATTTTATTGATATCTAATCAGTCCACCCCCACATACACCTTGACACACATATACAAACACACACACACACACACACACACACACACACACACATACACACACACACACACACACACACACACCTTTACACAGACACACACACACATACCCCAGACCAGCTTCACTCGTGTTCATCTTTTTTAAGCCCCCTCCTGCTCCCTGAACCTTAGAAATTATAGGGCAGCATCCAGGCCAAATACTGATTACTCGCCCCGGCCTGGCAGAGGAGATAGATACCTTTAAGGGTTAGTTCGCTTTTGCTAAATTGGAGCTCCTCGATTCCTCCAAAATATGCCAGGAAACAGGACCGGAAGAGCAAAAATAATGGTGTTCTGTTGCTTGGAATAGTCTGGAGTATTCAGTTGCTCCAGAATTAACGGGAAGAGGAGATACCTTTAACGGGAAGAGAAGATACCTTTAACGGGAAAATTGGAGATAACTGAGTCCTTCAAACGTTCCCCCAAAACACAAAACCAATATTGAAGGAGCTTGTTTCGTGGCTAAATAGTCAGGAGGAATCAAAAGCCTCCGAATTTCCTACACGATCACAAAGTCCTTAACGGGAGGCACAGATTCCTTCTAACTGTACGAGACGACATTGCTAGAAACTGTTTTTTTTTTTTTTTTTTTTTTTTTTTTTTTTTGTATATAAAATTTAATCTTTTCTCGAGTTAGTCATGAAAAAAGATAAAATAAAATAAAACATATAGAAACCGACTGTCGATAAGTTTATACTGCTTCTGAAATTATATTATGTGATTTGGTAGGCAGGGTATAATCTGCTTTGAAAACCCAAATAATAACGTTCTTAATAATTATAACCTTACCGTAGAGATGATCCGAAACTTGGTGAAGCATTGACTCGACCACATAGAACCAACTCACTCACCTGTAAGAGGAAAAAAAAAATATATCAGTGTTGACAAAAATATACTCGTAATTCATATCAGTGTTGACAATAATATGATTTATAGTGACACGACAAATATAAATAATATACTCGTAATTCATATCAGTGTTGACAATAATAAACTTGTAATTCATATCAGTGTTGACAATAATAAACTTGTAATTCATATCAGTGTTGACAATAATATACTCGTAATTCATATCAGTGTTGACAATAATAAACTTGTAATTCATATCAGTGTTGACAATAATAAACTTGTAATTCATATCAGTGTTGACAATAATAAACTTGTAATTCATATCAGTGTTGACAATAATATACTCGTAATTCATATCAGTGTTGACAATAATAAACTTGTAATTCATATCAGTGTTGACAATAATAAACTTGTAATTCATATCAGTGTTGACAATAATAAACTTGTAATTCATATCAGTGTTGACAATAATATACTCGTAATTCATATCAGTGTTGACAATAATAAACTTGTAATTCATATCAGTGTTGACAATAATAAACTTGTAATTCATATCAGTGTTGACAATAATAAACTTGTAATTCATATCAGTGTTGACAATAATATACTTGTAAAATATACTCGTAATTCGTAAAGGAGGAAAATATTCTCATGGTATCATACAAGTTACCTACCTACCTGTTGGAAGGAAAACAATTATATCCTTGTCAGATTATGATAAAATTGGAGGAAATGAGTGATGGTGGAATATCAGAAAGAAAAAAAATGAAAGAAGGAATGATAATAGTAGAAAGTTCAGAAAAAAATGAGTGATGGTGGAATATCAGAAAAAGAAAAAAATGAAAGAAGGAATAATAATAGAAAGCTCAAGAGATAAAAATGAGTGATGGTGGAATATCAGAAAGAAAAATATGAAGGAAGGAATAATAATAAAAGAAAGCTCAGAATTTTTTTTTTGTAGTGAGTGATGAAAGAACGGTGTAGAAGATATATATATATATTTTTTTTTTGTATTAGAGGTTGAAGGATAAATGACTACCGTATATATAAAAAAAAAATTGATATAGTAAGGAGAAATACTATCATTAAAAAAATTGATATAATGTCAGAAGGCAGCAGGGCAGAGTATATAGACTTTTAAGGGGGTGCGGGAATAGGGGGACAGGCTTTCTACCCACCCCAAGCCTGTCCCCCTATTCCCGCACCCCCCTAAAACCCCTCAAAGCCTGTCCCCCTATTCCCACACACCCTTAAGTCGCTTGGGGGGGGGGGGGATAAACGTAGATGAAGGACAACGTGAAGGCTGTCATATAAAGAAAGAACAGAGGGAAGTAACAGTCCTTGATATATCTATGTGGCAAAGAGAGAGAGAGAGAGAGAGAGAGAGAGAGAGAGAGAGAGAGAGAGAGAGAGAGAGAGAGAGAGAGAGAAGGGGGGTGGGGAGAGAGAGAAAAGAGGTGTGGAGAGAGAGAGAGAGAGAGAGAGAGAGAGAGAGAGAGAGAGAGAGAGAGAGAGAGAGAGAGAGAGTTAGCAGGTGTAAGGGGATGGACGGATGGTGGAATTAGGCTGAAACCTGATTAGCGGAGTATTAGGGCAAGTGGAAGGAAGGGCGAGGAAGAGTATGGCGGAAAAGAGGCTCCTACTGGGTGGTAACGAGTGAATGTATAAATGTATCTATGTATGAATGTATCTATGTATGTATGTATCTATGTATGAATGTATCTATGTATGTATGTATCTATCTATGTATGTATGTATGTATCTCTCTATCTTGTGGAAGCTGTAACCCAACTCGGTGGATGGGTACAAAGTTTTCTCAGAGGCCAACAAATTGATCTGCTTTTTTTCAGGTGGATTGGAAGTGGAACACGATTTTTTTTTCCTCTTCCTATCCTTTAGTGGGGCGAGACGAGGCGGTATGGATTCTGGGACGGGAATCTAAAAACGACACGATTTTAACAACAGAATCAATGTGTTTTAAATGGGAATCCAAAACCGACACGAGTTTAATTAACGTAAGAAAATTAATGTGTTGTAAGTGCACTAAACGTAACCAAAGGAGCAGAGGAAGGAAATGTACTGCTCATAATGCTGTTCACAGGGTTACGTAACTACAGTGTTTTTTTTAATTAAGTGTACATTTTTATCATGACACCGAAGCTGAGTTGCTACAGAAGCGGAAATGTGATGAAATGTTCAGTAACCTAACACCTTCTTTTTTCACTTTCTTATAAACGTTTATACTGTCATTGTGCTGTGATACTTACTGACTAAATCATTTTCTCCTGTGTTTCGTGTTTATGTTTCGTGCTTGATTTCTCCTGTGTTTTATGTTTGTTTTTTCTCGTTTGTTTAATCCTATTTGCTTGTTTGTTGCTTCGTAAATTTTCTCGTCATTTTCATGTATGCTTCCAACGTCAAATCAGTTTGTTTATGTAAAGGTAATATTATTGTTTCCCGTCTGTTTTTGAAGCTATTCCCTCTGTCTGCTCCCCGTTCCCTCCCTGTTCGTCTGGGCTGTATTGTGTTGGCGTTACTACAGTTCGCCATTAAGGAAAAACTTGTGAGTGGAAAGGGATTACAAGAGCGAGGTTAGGTGGCCATCTTTAAACTTTATCTTCTCCCTGCCGTCCCTCTCGTCCTGACTCTGCTCTCCTTGCTGCCTCTCACCCTGTACTCCTTCCCTCACTCTACTTCTCACCCTGTCATCCTTCCCTCACTCTACCTCACACCCTGTCATCCTTCCTTCACTCTACCTCACAGCCTGTCCTCCATCCCTCAATCTACCTCATACCATATCTTCCTTCCCTCACTCTACCTCACACCCTATACTCATTCCCTCACTCTACCTCACACCCTGTCCTCCATCCCTCAATCTACCTCACACCTGAACAAATAAGATAAAAAATTCATCATAATCCACATACATTACTACCAGCGATAAGTATATACAGATACCAATGGATATTATTGTTATCATATTTGTGTTGAAGAGCAAGAGAAAAAGATTACACTGAGGCGAATACATCTCTCCATGCCTCACATTCCGTACAGGCTATATGTAGTTTGTTTATCTTTTCCCATACCACCCAACCAAATGAAAAGAGTAAAGGGAGAGGCTGAGTTCGACTGTTGATGTTATTCGGAGGTCAGGTATTACGGGCTTAGCGAAGATATATATTCAGCTGACTGTGGTGGTATGGTCAGTGAGGGGAGAGGAGGGGAAGGGGGGGGGGGGGGGAGGTTATGTTGTGGTCAGGTGGGGGAGGGGAAAGGGGGAGGGGTTATGTTGTGATCTATTTTGTTATCTCGGATTTGAACATCATATTCTTTATTTTATTTTATTTACTGACCGTGGGATTTCATTTTGATTTTGTTTTCTAATTTTGCAGGTATGTGTGTGTGTGTGTCGGTAGGAGGTTGGTAGGAATTTCCCCCCGTTCTTGTGAGTATATGTTTGGTACAGTGAAAAGTGTTCGTCGTCATGTCTGCTACTGTATGTCTTTTCTTTTATAATATCAGGACTAACCTAACCTAACCTAACCTAACCTAACCTAACCTAACCTAACCTAACCTAACCTAACCTAACCTAACCTAACCTAACCTAACCTGACCTAACCTAACCTAACCTAACCTAACCTAACCTAACCTAACCTGACCTAACCTAACCTATCCTAACCTAACCTAACCTAACCTAACCTAACCTAACCTAAACAAACCTATGCTAACCTAACCTAACCTAATCTAACCTAACCTAACGTAACCTAACTTACAAAAGATGATACCAATCGAAATCTCGTAAACCCCACGTAATACCTCATACAATTGTGTTCGTTATGTATACAAGGTAAAAGCTACATTAAGTGTCAGTACTTTAAGACCTCTTTTATACGATCACACACAAACAATGTAAAGGATGACACATGAGTTTTTTTTTTCTTTTTTTTTTTCGTAACTGTACATAATGGTAACTTGAGGAACCTTACTTTCTTACGTTTTGTCTGACGTTTTAAGGGGGACGTTTTGTGTTCGTAATTCTGGAGCAACTGCATCCTCCAAACTATTCCAAGCAACAGAACACCATTAGTTTTGCCCCTCTGGTCCTGTTTCCTAGCATACTTTGGAGGACTCAAGGCACTCCAATGTTCCCCACCCCCCCAAAAAAAAAGAATTACCACCTTAAGCAATCCAATGTATGTATGTGGCATTGTTCTCTGTTAACAGTTGTCTCTCTTTCTTGTTACTGAGGTTGAATCTGACTTATTATGAGTTGGTATATTAGGGTTGGTACACACACATTTATATATACATACATACATACACATATACATATACTTATACATACAACACACATACAACACACATACACATATACTTATACATACACTAAGTCTTATACATACAACACACATACATACACATATATATAAATACACATGCACACACATATACATACATACACACACACATTCCGTTGGTTGGTAATCATATAATCTCTTTGTTATTGATGTTGTTTTGTCTGTTTGGGTGATGTTACATTTACACACACACACACATACATACACACACACACATAAAGAACTCAAACAAACAAATAATCCATCTCACACACATAACTATACGCACACACAACTATTAAGCACACACAACTATTACGCACACACAACTATTACGCACACACAACTATACGCACACACAACTATACACATAAACACAGCTATACGCACACACACAGATATACGCACAAAATCATACGCACACTACGATACGCACAGACCTGTAGCAAATAAGAGAAAGAGAGAAATAGAAACTTCTACCCGGAAGAGGAAGGAGAATGACTCGTTTATTACAATTACCATTACCCAGACATATATACAGACACACAAACACACACATGCTTGTTCCTACCCCACCCCATCCTGTCTCACTCTTGCCTTCCCCCACCCTCTCTCTCTCTCTCGCCCCCCATCTTACCATCTCTCTCTTCCCTCCCACCCTCTTTTTTCCCACAGTCCCTCTCTCTCTTCCCTCCACCCTCTCTCTCTCTCTCTCCCCCATTCCCTCCCACACTCCCTCTCTCTCTTTCTCTCTCCCCTCCCACCCTCTCTCTCTCTCTTTCCCCCATTCCCTGTCTCTCTTCCCCTCCATCCTCTCTCTCTCTCTTGTCCCTAACACACACACACACACACAAAAAAAAAAAAAAAAAAAAAAAAAAAAAAAAAAAAACTCGAACCAATGGAAGCTTTGAGTGGGCTGTCATCCAGAAACCACCTACTCCACCAGATCTCGGGGTTCGACTCGTGTGGACTAAGTTTTCTGGTTAGCGAGTGTACCAACCAACCAACCAACCAACCCTACTTCACGTCGTCATCTTCTTATTGGATCATTGTGGTAGACTTAACAGCTGACTACCGGCGTGTGAACTCCTCAATCGACGAGCCCTTGTGAGTGAAAGTGCGTGAGGGACTGAAGAGAAGGAGGAGAAGGAGTAGGAGGAATAGGAGTAGGAGGAGGAGTAGGAGTAAGAGTAGGAGGAGAAGAAGGAGGAGGAGGAGGAGGAGAAGAAGGAGGAGTAGTAGGAGGATATTACCGTGAGGGACTGAAGAGAAGGAGGAGTAGGAGGAGGGGGAGATGGAGGAACAAGGAGGAGGAGGAGGAGGAGGAGGAGGAGGAGGAGGAGTAGTAGTAGAAGAAGAGGAGGAGGAGGAGGAGTAGTAGTAGTAGTAGGAGGAGGAGGAGAAGGAGGAGGAGTATAGTAGGAGGATATTACCGTGTGGCAAAGGACGTGTGTAATAATGTGGGTTCCTCACCACTACCGGTATTTGTTCATCGCTAACACGTCACTATATCATTATTAAGGAGTCTCTGATGTTGCCGACCAAGTAATGACTCTCAATCCTGTGCCACCAGACAATAGCACAGAAAAAAGTTAAGAGAAAATGACAGAAAGAAAGATACTGATAAACTGACAGAAAGAAAGGCACAGATAAATAGATAGAAAGACAATAGGAGAGAAAAAAGTTAAGAGAAAATGACAGAAAGAAAGACAGAAAGAAAGGCACAGATAAATAGATAGAAAGATAGGCACAGATAAATAGATAGAAAGAAAGACTGATAAACAGACAGAAAGAAAGGCATAGATAAATAGATAAAAAGAAAGACAATAGGAAAGAAAAAAGTTAAGAGAAAATGACAGAAAGAAAGACTGATAAAAAGACAGAAAGATAGACACAGATAAACAGACAGAAAGAAAAGCACAGATAAACAGACAGAAAGATAGACACAGATAAACAGACAGAAAGAAAAGCACAGATAAACAGACAGAAAAATAGACACAGATAAATAGATAGAAAGAAAGACAGATAAACAGACAGAAAGAAAGGCACAGATAAATAGATATAAAGCAAGTCACAGATAAACAGACAGAAATATAGACACAGATAAACAGACAGAAAGATAGACACAGATAAACAGATAGAAAGAAAGACAGATAAACAGACAGAAAGAAAGGCACAGATAAATAGATAGAAAGAAAGGCACAGATAAACAGACAGAAAGAAAGGCACAGATAAGTAGATAAAAGAAATGCACAGATAAACAGACAGAAAGAAAGGCACAGATAAATAGATAGAAAGAAAGGCACATATAAACAGACAGAAAGAAAGGCACAGATAAATAGATAGAAAGATAGACACAGATAAACAGACAGAAAGAAAGATGGAGAAGAAAATTGAAAATAAAAAAACGAAAGACGGAGAAAGAAAGAAACAGAATAAAAGACAGATAAAGACACAGAAAAAAAAGACTGTAACATAAAAGGACAAGAATCGGTATCGTGTGTGTGTGTGTGTGTGTGTGTGTGTGTGTGTGTGTGTGTGTGTGTGTGTGTGTGTAGTACTGGAGTTATTGTTTTCTTGCCTCTCATGTTTACGTACAGTGGGCTGAGGAGGACACGGGTGGTACGTTTTCCCACACACAAGATAACTTTAAGAACCCCTCACATACTTTTTTTTTGTTCTTCTGCTCCTCTTTGTTGTATATATGAAGGTAGAAAGTTGGTCAAGTGTGTTGTTTGTGAAATGTTGGTGGGGAAAATATATAGGCATGTAAGTACGCCTCGCTCCTTTTGAGATACATTCAACAGGAAGGTAAGTGAGTAGATGTTATAGTTTGTTGACAACCAGACAGTAATAATAATATTTTACTGTCTGCCTGTCAACAAACTACTATTTTTTCACTTTACTCTCTTTTGTAGCCACCTCACAAGTAACGAGCCATACCAGATTCATGTGTGGAATAAAAAATTACTTAATCCACGTTACCGTTCATCCACGAAAAATGTCTGTTCTTTCCTGAGTGTAAGGATTGATTGATTGATTGATTGATTGATATATATTAGGCGCCGCAACAGCGAGGTCATATAGCGCCAGTAAAAGTGAAGAAACAAGAAAACAAGAAAACAAGGAAAGGTGAAAAAGTGAAGAGGCTTGGGGAATGTTGCAGACTCCCTGACTATTTTTTTTTTTTTTAGTGCAATACTGAGTTATATCTTCCTTGGCAATTTTCCCTTTTTCCCGACCTGTCTCTCCTTTTTCCTGATCTGTCTCTCCTTTTTCCCGACCTGTCTCTCCCTATCTCCCGACCTGTTTATCCTTTCTCCCGACCTGTCTCTCCCTATCTCCCGACCTGTTTCTCCCTTCTCCCGACCTTTCTCTCCCTTTCTCCCGACTTGTCTCTCCCTATCTCCCGACCTGTCTCTCCCTTCTCCCGACTTGTCTCTCCCTATCTCCCGACCTGTCTCTCCCTATCTCCCGACCTGTCTCTACCTTCTCCCGACCTGTCTCTCCCTATCTCCCGACCTGTCTCTCCCTATCTCCCGACCTGTCTCTCCCTATCTCCCGACCTGTTTATCCCTTCTCCCGACCTGTCTCTACCTTCTCCCGACCTGTCTCTTCCTCTGTCTCCGTCTTTCCTCAATAATATATCCTTCCTTCCTTCCTTTCCGAACGATGCACTTGCGATATGATTGACGTCTCTGACATAATCCAGATTTTCGCGAGTCTATATTAACCTTGATACTCCTTTTCCTCTTTCTTTCTAGCCCCCTCCCTAGCTCTCTCTCTCTCTATCCCCTCTGTTCTGATTCTCTCTCTCTCTCGGCCTCTCCTCACTCTCCCTTCCCTCCCTCTCCATCCTCTCCCTGCCTCTCCCTTCACTCTCTCCCCAGCCTCTTCCCTGCCTCTCTCTCTCTCCCTGCCTCCCCCCTCTCTCTCTCTCCCTTCCTCCCTCTCCCTCGCCTCATCCTCCTGCCAACCCTTTCCCCTCCCCTCCACTCCCTTCCCTCTCTTCCTCCCATCCCTCCTCTCTCCACTCCTCTCTACTCCATTCCACTCCCACTCCCACTCTCTTGTTTACCTCCTGCCTACCAATGCCGAATGTAGTAATACACGTGTGATTTTTTTTGGTGTCTGAAATTCGCATTGTGTGAGTCAAAACAAATTAATCTTACCAACACCCTGTCATCATCATCACCATCATCATCACCATCATCATCATTATCATCATCAGGTCTACCTTTCCACATAGAGTTCGTATCATCTTTCTCCTTCCTCTTATTCTCTCTTCATCATTTGTTTTCTCTACATTTCCTTCGTTCTTTTTTGTGGCCTTTTTTTTATTTCCTTCTCATCCTCCTCTTATTCTTCCTTCAACATTTGTTTCCTCTTCATTTCCTTCGTTCTTTTTTGTGTTCTCTTTTTATTTTCTTCTCATCCTCTTCTTTCATCATTTGTTTTCTCTTCATTTCCTTCGTTTTGTTTTGTGTCCTCTTTTCATTTCCTTTTCAAACTCATATTCTTCCTTCATCATCTGTTTCCTCTTTTCATTTCCTTCTCATCCTCTTGTTTTCTCATTCATCTATTTTCATTTCATTCG
>JAWZYT010000959.1:0-2500 GCA_034508575.1 Petrolisthes manimaculis | reverse complement strand
AGTTCAGAACAGTGTAGCTGTGTAGGTTCTTTAAGGGGAAACTTCAAAGCTGCCTGGGGAGAGTATGTGAAGGCAGAGGAGGCTTAATGGGGCTTGGTGTATACAGCTGTTAATAAGTACGATGGGAGAAGGAAGATACGAGATTGCCAGTATTGTGACGGTGGGGTGGAGGTAGTAAGGAAGTTTGAAGTGAAGTAGGAAATTATTGGTATATATATCTGGAGAAGTTTGTCGTTTTATTAAATACGTATATGTAAAAATAAACTTTAGTCAGTGCCCTTATACGGCTTTTGATAATCTAATAATCTAGTGGCTCATTTTTGACAGTCTGTATAATATAAAGGAAATTGTGGATACATTTTTTAGTCTGCCAATTGCTTTACGCCATCCTACTTTTACAATAATTACAAACATGTTGGTGTTGATATATCGTTAAGGCTGTCATAATATAACGTTGTCGACCATTCAGGGCAAATGTTGAATGTTTTTTTATATTTTTGTGCATCTGCATTTTACATGGCAAAGTAAATCCCCACGGTACACTTTGAACTGCACATGAAAATAGAAACGCTTGCACACACAACCAACCCACACGATATTAATGACATCAGATAACAAATGGATAGTTTAACTGTGTATGACTATGGTTAACATTAGTACATGTATAGCAAAGGAAAAATAATAATAATAACAACACAGTAATTCTAATGCCTATGGAAACGTGTCAAAACCCTTTAGAAATATTGGAAAAGCTCTGATAAGATACTTGAATACTCTTAATCCTTATAATAGCTGACGTAGTCGTGTAGGAAATTTTGTTTGAGTGGAACAAGTGGAGAGAAATAATGGGAGGAGAGTGGTTTGAAGGGGAAGAGTGGAGAGAAAGAATGGAAGGAGAGTAGTTTGAAGAGGGAAGAGTGGAGAGAAAGAATGGAAGGAGAGTGATTCGAGGGGGAAGAATAGAGAGAAAGAATGGGAGGAGAGTAATTGGAGGGGGAAGAGTGAGAGGAAGAATGGAAGGAGAATAGTTTGAAGGGGAAGAATGGAAGGAGAGTGGTTTGAGGGGGACTATAGTGGAGAGAGGAAGGGGTGCAGCAAATACAGACCCTGCCAGTTCCCCTTCTTCCTCCCATCCGACCCTTCACAACACGACCCCCCCCCACCGCCCCTTCACGACCCTTCACCGCCCCTTCACAACACGACCCCCCCTCTCCCCTTCACGACCCCTCACCGCCCCTTCACAACACGACCCCCCCTCTCCCCTTCACGACCCCTCACCGCCCTTCACAACACGACCCCCCCTCTCCCCTTCACGACCCCTCACCGCCCCTTCACAACACGACCCCCCTTCTCCCTTTCACGACCCCTCACCGCCCCTTCACAACACGACCCCCCCTCTCCCCTTCACGACCCCTCACCGCCCCTTCACAACACGACCCCCCCTCACCGCCCCTTCACGACCCCTCACCGCCCCTTCACAACACGACCCCCCTCACCGCCCCTTCACGACCCCTCACCGCCCCTTCACAACCCCCCCCCCCCCCGCCGCCCCTTCACGACCCTCACCGCCCCTTCACAACCCCCTCATGCTCACTTTAATTAGTGTTGCTTACAGTGTGCGAGGTGTGTTGGGAATGGTGTGGCATGTGTGTTTGGAAGGCCGAGAGTGTGTTTGAAGAGAGGTAATACTCGGCTCTATATGTGTGCACGTACAGTTGCCTCCACTGGTAACGAGCACAGGGTCCGAAATGTATATATATATGTGTGTATGTGGCACCACTTTGTTTGTTTACTGACAGCTTTAGTGTTTGAATGTAAGACTATAATTATATAAAGAGGAGCTATTAATTATAAAGAAGATTTATTTTTTCTCCTATGACGTCAGATTTAAGAAAGAGAGTCACAGTGAGAGTAGGGAGAGAGAGAGAGAGAGCGAGAGAGCGAGAGAGAGTGAGAGAGAGAGTGAGAGTGTGTGTATATATGTGTGTGTGTGTGTGTGTGTGCATGAGTGTGTATGTGTATATGTATGTGTATGTGTATGTGTGTGTGTGTATATGTGTATGTGTATATGTATGTGTGTGTGTGTGTGTGTGTGTGTGTGTGAGCGAGCAAGCAAGCAAGCAAACGTTCCCTTGAGACTGAATGACTGTAAGAGCAGATGCCCAGCAGACTCCTCCATAACTCACACGGCTCCTTCATTACCTCTCCAAACCTCTGTCTGTCCTCACGTGCTAATTAAAGATTTGATATGTTTACATGGGGAGTGGGTAAGGGTTAATCTTTGTATGTGTGTCTAGGCTATATGATATTTATGTGTGTGTGTGTGGGGGGGGGTTGTGTGTGTGTGTGTGTGTTTTAAGTGTTAATCTTCGTGTGTGTAAACTATATGATATTTATGTTTGTGTGTGTGTGTGTGTGTGTGTGTGTGTGTGTGTTCTGTGTGTGTGTTTTAAGTGTATATTTCAACATTGCGTCATTATTCCAGCAGAAAATTATAGAC
>JAWZYT010000958.1:410000-421697 GCA_034508575.1 Petrolisthes manimaculis | reverse complement strand
GTAGTGTTGTGTTCATCGATTTCGCCGTCAGTGTGTGCGTGGAGCCCCTTGCATGCTTACTGCTATACCCCTCCACCACCACCACCACCTCCACCACCAGTATGTTACCTCCTGCGTCGCCTTCTGCATCGTTTATATACATACAAGGTTAGTTAGTCGAGTTTGTGTTTATCATGTGGTGAGTTTAGTTTCTTGTCTCTCGTGTATCTTTCTGTGTATGTGTGTGTTTGTGTGTGTGTGTGTGTCGTTCTCATTCTACCTTCCTCTCTCTCTCTCTCTCTCTCTCTCTCTCTCTCTCTCTCTCTCTCTCTCTCTCTCTCTCTCTCTCTGGATGGGCGTGTGTAGCGAGTGTGATCATTATAACTACGTCCACAATTCTCATACACCCAGCCCAAAATATGAGTTAGTAGTAGTAGTGGTAGTGGTGGTAGTAGTAGTGGTAGTAGTGGTGGTGGTGGTGGTAGTGGTGGTGGTGGAGGTGATGGAAGTAGTAGTAGTAGTAGTAGTAGTAGTAGCAGTAGTAGTAGTGGTGGTATTGTAAGTAGTGGTAATACTAACTTAGTCCTGGTAGGACTGGTAGTAATAGTAGCAGTAGCAGTAGTAGTAGTAGTAGTAGTAGTAGTAAATGTAGTAGTAGTAGTAGTAGTAGTAAATGTAGTTGTAGAAGTAGTAGTAGTAGTAGTAGTAGTAGTAGTAGTATTAGTGGTGGAGTTGGAACTAGTGGTAAGAGTAACTTAGTAGTAATAGTGGTACTGGTATGACTGGTCGTAGTAGTAGTAGTAGTAGTAGTAGTAGTAGTAGTAGTAGTAGTAGTAGTAGTAGTAGTACATAATAAATAAATACATAAGTACATAATAAATAAGTACATAAATACAACATAAGGGGGCAGTACACTTTTGGTACATATATAGCCTAAGAGTTCATTGATAACTCCAAAGTATACCAGGAAACAGCACCAGATTAACAATAACAATAGTGTTCTGTTGCTTGGAATAGTTAGGAGGAATCAGTTACTCCAGAATTACCAACACAACACTTCCCCTCCTAAGAAAATTGGAGGTAAACGAGTCCTTCAAATATTGTCACGAAACCCCAACTGTATTGAATGAGTTTGTTTCGTGGCATAGTCAGGAGGAATCAGAAGCCTTCAATTCCCATACACGACGAACACAGGGTCCTTCATGTTACTATAATATGAGTATCTGTTTAATTGGTGACATAGGGTCGATTTCACAGTGGTATTTGTTCGTTAGCTTCCCAACCAACCACACTTCATTATTTTCCAAAAGCTGAGTATCCACATTCACAAAATCTTTCCAACAGTTAGATAATGATGATCACTGTCTAGTTTATTCATCAAATTCATTAACTAATTAACTTTCTTTATAATATATAGTGATTCAGATGATATAATATGCTGTTGTCTCTCTCTCTCTCTCTCTCTCTCTCTCTCTCTCTCTCTCTCTCTCTCTCTCTCTCTCTCTGTGTGTGTGTGTGTGTGTGCACCACGCCCCTATCTTATATTACAATATATGGTGCTCTGCTCTTCTCTACACACTAACACATGCACAAACACACAAACACACACTTTGCCTCACGAATAGATAAGATAAACACACGCTCTTCACAACACAACACACACACATACACACACACACACACACACACACATTTCAGAGTTACATACACACATACCCTCAATTCTCAGCAACAGACCCACACCCAGTATAATTGGCGTGTGTGTGTGTGTGTGTGTGTGTGTGTGTGTGTGTGTGTGTGTGTGTGTGTGTGTGTGTGTGTGTGTGTGTGTGTGTGTGTGTGTGTGTGTGTGTGTGTGTGTGTGTGTGTGTGTGTGTGTGTGTGTGTGTTATTACCGCATTGCAGCTAAACTGTCTGTTGTTGGGCACTATGATGTGTGTGTGTGTGTGTGTGTGTGTGTGTGTGTGTGTGTGTGTGTGTGTGTGTGTGTGTGTGTGTGTGTGTGTGTCGGAGGCATATTAGAATATCTATGTATGTATGAGTGTATGTGAAGTGAGGTTTCTGTATGTATGTATGTGTGTATGTGAAGTGAGGTTTCTGTATGTATGTATGTATGTGAAGTATGGTTTCTGTATGTATGTGTGTATATTATGAAGTGAGGTTTTTGTATGTAGGTATATGTATGTGAAGTGAGGTTTCTGTATATATGTATGTATGTATGTATGTATGTGAGGTTTCTGTATGTATGTGAAGTAAGGTTTCTGTATGTATGTACGTATATATTTATGTATGTATGTACGTATGTATTTATGTATGTGAAGTGAGGTTTCTGTATGTATGTATGTATGTATGTGAAGTGAGGTCTATGTATGTATGTATGTGAAGTGAGATTTCTGTATGTATGTATGTATGTGAAGTGAGGTCTATGTATGTATGTATGTTATGTGTGTATGTGAGGTTTCTGTATGTATGTCATCTCGTAAATATGAAGCAAATATCTATATGTATACTCCTCCAAAATATTCTAAGCAACAGACCACAGTTGTTGTTGTTATTCATGTACCTACTGTTTCCTGCATGGTATATTTTGGAGGAATCAAGACACATCAATGAACTCAAATTGTAGTTATCCCCACAACACAACAAATGAGATTCTAACTTATAACCTAGAATTACCTAACCTAACCTAACTCAACTTAACCTATCCTAACCTAACCTAACCTATCCTAACCTAACTTAACCTATCCTAACCTATCCTAACCTAACCTAACACACACACACACACACACACACACATGAGATTATATACACTACAAACACATGCAAACATCGATTGACTCTCATCCACTCTCTCTGACGTCTATCTAACTTTGGTGTGTGTGTGTGTGTGTGTGTGTGTGTGTGTGTGTGTGTGAAAATTTCCAAAAATACAAGATCATCATTTCGGTTAAACAAGAAAAAATATGACTGCATTTGATATCAACATTAATAAAACACAGCATCGATCTGATTTCAGTTTCCAATTAGGCTAGATGGGAAACGAAAAATATACTGGTAACATTATAACATATATTTCTGTTGTGTAAGAGAAGAAGGAAGGTGTGTATACATTTTTGCATATCTAAATTAACAGGGGTGCGGGAATAGGGGGACCGGCTTGGGGGGTGGGGGGGGGCGATTAGGGGGGTGCGGTTTTTTTTTAGGGGGATTTAGGGGGGTGCGGGAGTAGAGGGACAGGCTTGTGTAGGGGGGTTAGAGGGGTGCGGGAATATGGGAAAGGCTTTCTAGTCCCCCCCCCAAACAGGCCTGTCCCCTTATTCTCGCACCCTTCCCCCAGTCCCCCTTCCCGCACACCCTTAATGACTTAGAACACATACATACATACAGACAGACAGACAGCGGAACACACGCACACGCACACGCACACGCATACACACACACACACACACACACACACACACACACACACACACACACACACACACACACACACACACACACACACACACACACACACACACACACACACACACACACACACACACACACACACACACACACACACACACACACACACACACACACACACACACACACACACACACAGACAGCTGAACATACAAACAGACATACATACAGTCATACACACAGACAGACAGCAGAAAATGACCCCCTATACAAACTGATACATGCAATATTAATAAGGACCCTGTATGTTATTTATCGCGTATGAACATTGAAGGCTTCTGATTCCTCCTGACCATACCACGAAACAGGACCAGAAGAGCAAAATTTATGACGTATTGTTGCTTGGAATAGTTAGGAGGATTCAGTTACTCCAGATTTACCAACACAAAACTTCGCCCTTAACTCCAATATATCATCCAACAACAACAACAACAACAACACAGGGGGGAAGTTTTGTGTTGGTAAATGTGGAGTAACTGTCTCCTCCAAACTATTCCAAGCAACACAACGAACTCATGCATATTTTTTTTTTTTTTTTTTTTGTTACACTTGTGGTCCTGTTTTTTTTTTTTTTTTTTCCTGATTATACCACGAAACAAAGCATATACCGGTAGTTGGTGTTTCGTGGCAATATTTGAAGGACTCGTTTATACCTCCACATTTTCTGACAACATCACAGGGTCCCATTAAAAAAAAAAATGCATTATTCTGGTACACGATTTGTATTGTTATTGTGCCTTGTTGTTGTTGTTGTTGTTGTTGTTGTTATTGTTATTATACTATTTCGACAGGGACGTTGTATCCAGTTTGAATCAGTGAAGCTGGAGGGAGACAACACATACCCCTACAGCCCCTGTCCCTACACCACTCCCCATCCCCCTAACCACCACCACCACCACCACCACCACCCCCCACAACAACACCTTCCTTCCATAGCCCACCACCACCACCGTTCCCGTCCTCGTAGTCCTAACCCTCCTCCTGCCATAGCCCCTCACCGTTCCCGTCCTCCTCGTAGTCCTAACCCTCCTCCTGCCATAGCCCCTCACCGTTCCCGTCATCACAGCCCCAGTCCACCTTCCTCAGCCCAACGTTCCCGTCAACATCATAGTCGACGACCATCCCCGCCCGTCAGTCCACCTGTGTGTCGTGAACCATCTACTGTTAAGGTATTATTAGTAGTATTAGTATTAGTATTATTAGTATTATTATTACTGCTTTCGTTTTTATTTTTATTATTATTATTATTATTATTATTATTTTTACTGGTGGAGGTACCCAGCGTTGCCTGGGAGAGATGCACTCTCCAGTTTAGAAATAGTCAATATTAACTTTATAATATGTGAAAGCATTGCAGTCTTCTTGTGTTAGTTAAAAATATTTGGCGATCACAGCCGCTTGCCAGTTGCCATACGTACTGTATATTTGGCACGCGATTTTAGCAGCTCGACCGGAAAATTCCCGTTCGATCTCTTCTTTAGGGTTTTAACCGATAAATAGAATATTTGACATTTTAGCGTAATTTTTACGTCGAGTTACGTCATGTTACGTCATACCCAAACCTGTGTCTGGTGATGGTGATTCAGAATATAAATAGAGTATTGGATGTAGGTGTAACCGTTTTCGAATTAGCCTATAAGAGGACAAACAGAGACGGTTTGCCATTTATAGTATAGATTATTATTATCTTCATCAATAATCTATATATATAACACTCCGTCTGTCTGTGTGTGTCTGTCTGTCTGTCTGTTTAGCTGCTATGCAAGGCCGCATCGTTTTACCTAGAGTAAAAAGTAATACGCCATTTTGATCGGTGAATCCTGGGAAGCATTCTCGGCCTACATTTTTTTTTTCTTAAATGACCAATGGGGGGGTTGGGAGGAGTTCGAACCCCTGCAGTCCAAGCCGAAGGCTGTTGTTTGGCCTTAACCAAAAGATCCCAGGTTCGAATCCCTGGTACAATTTATTTTTAATTTGTTGACAAATTATACACCATTCTGACCGGTGTAGTCCCGGGAATGTCCTCGGTCTAATTTTATTTTTGATGAATTTGTATTTCTTGAATTATAATCATAAAACAACCAAAGATTTATGGCTTTCTCGACATAGACTCTATGGTCTCGAGCATCAAGGATGCAGGCAGGCCTGGCTTGCATGCCCAGTTTAGGAATGATTTCAAACCACAAAATTTTGAACACCTAAATTTATTACTAAATCTAAGGACAGTGAAAAAAAATAAGTTTTACCATGACCAATAGGGGGGGGGGGGTTCGATCCCAGTACCCCTGCAGTCCAATTCGCCACTCGGGCCTTGCTATTTAATCGTGGCTCTTACAATGCCACCTTCTGCTGTAGTTGCGTCATGTGGTTGTAAAGCTGGCATGGTTTCTCTGGGGGACTAGCAACCACACCGGATAATGGACTCCTCCCACCCTCCCAATAAGTTCACATAAAAATAATTAGAGGAAATTTATTAACAAAACCACATGTAGGATCTTCACCCGGACAGCTAGTATATATATATATTATTATTATGATCAATATTATCATTAATATTATCATTATGGTTGTAATTTTATTTTTACTATTATCTTTATCAGGTATGCGTTGACTTGGACTCCGGGTCGTGTTACAAGCCACCACGACCCCCTAAATCCCTACTGACACACCGCTTCCCATCCTATACTGACAACCCTATTACCCCTCCACCACCATCACCATCACCATCACCATCACCATCCAGTACTACTACAAACATCAACACCTGGCCCACTACACCATTACTAGACTCCACAGGTAACACTATAAGGAGGTAGTAGTAGTAGTAGTAGTAATAGTAGTATTGTATATATCACCCATCCATCATATTACTTCTGTTATGAACCACTACACTCTCACTCTCTCTCTCTCTCTCTCTCTCTCTCTCTCTCTCTCTCTCTCATTAGACTTTATTAACTTCTCGTCCACTACACCACACACACACTCTCTCTCTCTCTCTCTCTCTCTCTCTCTCTCTCTCTCTCTCTCTCTCTCTCTCTCTCTCATTACAGCATATTAACTTCGCCCCTCACTATCCCCCTACTCCTCTCCCAAACTCCATCACCTCGTGTCACTAACTCCCTTGCCTTCCTCGTCTCATCCCCAACAGAGGAGACCAGTGTCACTTCTGCTCGCATGAGGATCAAAGGAGAGAGAGACAAGATGAGCATGCGCAGTGAGGCCATGCGGTACTGGCGATCCATACATAACAAGTGGGTCTATACTAATATAAATAATAATAATAATAATAATAATAATAATAATAATAATAATAATAATAATAATAATAGTAATATAAACAATAATAATAATAATAATAATAATATAAACAATAATGATAATAATAATATTAATAATAATAATAATAATAATAATATAAACAATAATAATAATAATAATAATAATATAAACAATAATGATAATAATAATAATAATAATAATAATAATAATAATAATAATAATAATAATAATATAAACAATAATAATAATAATAATAATAATAATAATAATAATAATAAAAATAATAATAATAATAATAATAATAGTAATATAAACAATAATAATAGTAATATAAACAATAATAATAATAATATAAACAATAATAATAATAATAATAATAATAATAATAATAATAATAATAATTATGGTTTATTGATATGATGTACAGTCGTGGTCAATAATAATCATCCACATATGGGTATCTTAAACAATTTAATGTCTAATGTTTTCACATTCACATATGATGTTATTGTTTTAAGTAGTGTGTAGCTACTTGTTGTAAATTAAAAAGATGGTAGTTAATCTATTTATTGGAAAGTTTATCAGCTAAGGAACAAAGGGAAGCTGTCAAACTCTTACCTGAGTTACCCCTATATGGATGATTATAAATGACCACGACTGTATGTATGTTTGTATGCAACTATTGAGATGAACATAAATACATTATTGATATATATGTGAAATGTATAAGTGCAATGATATGATCGATCAATTAATGCAATAAAATAATCATAGTGTGTGTGTGTGTGTGTGTGTGTGTGTGTGTGTGTGTGTGTGTGTGTGTGTGTGTGTGTGTAACCAATACGTCGTGTCTTTTGTTTTGTCTATACATTTCGACGTCTCTCTCTATTATTTACCTTGTCATGACACACAAACACACACACAGGTACTCGCTGCTCAATGGGTTCAACAGACAGAGGAGGTCCGCTATGGCTAAGAAACAGAGACAGAGGATGAAGGACCGTAACAACATGTCCATCTTCTTCGTGTTGCTCTTCTTACTGGTGTTTGTCATCATATTGTTGGCAGAGGTGTTCTTTATAGATGAACACCGCACGGGAATGTTACTGAGTGGGAAGAGGCCCTCTGAGTTTGATTCCCTGCGTGACATCCCTGACTACTTCATGGACGATAAGAAACTGGTGGGTCAGCTGGAGATTGACACATACCGCCGTCAGGAACTCTCGGTGAAGGCTAAGACGGGTAACGAGGAGCGCTTCTATCGTAAGAATGTGGATGAGACCCACCTGATGGCTCGTGTGACTGGCAATCTGGTGCAGTCAGTCCAAGGCTTTGCTAAGATGGATTGGCTCAACATGCTGGGACTCAAGGAAATTACGTATTTTGGCACCAACAGCTCGGCTACTGATGGTCAGTGGCAACCCGTCTATCACACCAAACATAAGTTCTTCGTCTACTCGGCCTACTACGACGATCGTAAGGGCAGGATTATCCGTGTGGTGGGGGCGACGCAGACTAAGAAGAGTGATCGTGTGTGGTGCAAGTATTGGTACAACAACTCCAGTACCCTCATCGTTAATGGCGCCATCAAAATCATACGCGAAAACTGGAACCTCAAATTCTCGGCGTGTTTCATCGCCTGCTCCCTCACCATCTATAGGAACGGCAAACAGCCCATCCCGCCCCCAGAGAGTGTGTCCATCATGGCAGATCCCGGGGGTAATGCTACTAACAAACTCCGGGTCCTCAATCTCGATGTCAACAAAGACGAGGTGAGGATTAGGATGCAGGGTCGTTTTTTTTTATTTTCAAAGGTACCTCTGACGTATGAATAAATATTAATCTTTTCTGTTTTCATCTTGAGTAAATAAGCAGTGTTTGGAACAGATTCTTCAGGTAAAACTATAACTATGGCTGCTGCTGTGTATCTATTTTATATTAATTTTGTTTTGTTATTCCATGACAGGTTAAAGACACCTTCGCCGTGTGTGTCAAGCCTCTCCACTTCGACTACAACAATGTCAACCAACTGGTGGAGTTTCTGGAGCTGAACAAGATCCTGGGAGTCGAACATTTTACTCTCTACAACCACACCATCGGCCCTGAGGTGACCATAACAATATACAGTATAAATGACCTCAACAACAATATAATCAGTTAGATATAATTATCTTAGTGCCAGGCAGCAAAGCACATGTGGCACCATAAAAACAAAATCAATACAAATAATCTTGAGAACTAAGGGAACTGAAGTTGGTCCCTAGGTTTAGAGTAATGGTACTGTGTTGTGTGTGTTAGGAATAGTTTGGAGGAATCAGTGGCTCCAGATAGACTATATTATAAACACTGTACTCTATCCCCTTTAAAACCATCAATCATAGTTTCTCTATACTATCCCCTACAACCATCAACAATTATTTCTCTAATACACAACCAAGGTGGACTGTGCGTTGAGGCAGTACTCAGCAAAGGGTCAACTCACCGTCCTGCCTTGGAAACTAGACATCAAATCCCAGAAGGAGATACGTACAGAGGGTCTCTTCGCTGCCCTCAACGACTGCCTCTACCGCTACATGTACCAGTACCGCTACATCCTCATGATCGACCTGGATGAGTTTATTGTCCCACATGCCAACTCGTCCCTTCCCCAGCTGGTCCGGTTCCTGCACACCAAGGCTGATGCTACACAGATAGGGGCCATCAGCTTCCAAAACTCATTCTTCTACCTCCAGTGGCCTGATGATCCGAGCAGGTGTGTATGTGTGTGTGTATGTGTGTAAAAAAAGTGTGGAAAATATCTAGGGAGAGTATATATATTACTATAAAGGATAAATAATTCTGAATCTTTTTAAGCCCAATGCAAGTCCGGACCTATAAAGCTAAGCTAACCTAACTTCTTTCTATACCCACCCACCTTGTCCCTTCCTTCCTCTACACAACCAACTCCAGCGCCGCCCTGCCCCCCCTGGTCACCCTGAGGAAGACCAGAAGACGTCAACGTTTCCACCCACATAAACAGAGGTCCAAGTACATCGCCGTCACTCCTTATGTGGTTGAAGCTGGTGAGTCTATGTGTGTGTGTGTGTGTTGTTCTGTGTTCTTGGACTGTTCATGTGGTGTGTGTATGTTGTTGTTGTTGTTGTTGTTGAAGTTGGTGTGTGTGTGTGTGTGTGTGTGTGTGTGTTGTTGTTGTTAAAGCTTGTGTTTTTGTGTGTGTTGTTGTTGAAATGATTGGGTGGTCTGTGTGTGTGTGTGTGTGGCGAGGGGGTGGGAGGGTTGACTGTGTGCTTGTGTGTGTTTAAATTAAATTCACTCTCTCTCTCTCTCTCTCTCTCTCTCTCTCTCTCTCTCTCTCTCTCTCAAAACACAGGCATAAACATAATATCTTTCTCCAACAATAATAAACCATCTAGCCTATCTCACCTTTTCATCTCTCTCTCTCTCTCTCTCTCTCTCTCTCTCTCTCTCTCTCTCTCTCTCTCTCTCTCTCTCTCTCTCTCTCTCTTAGTGCCACATACAAAAGCAGACTAACCCTTACACCAAACATCTCATATTTGATAAGAGTTAAAATGATAAGATTAGAAGTGAAGTGGATTCACCTTTACTAATTCAAACCAACACACACACACACACACACCAACAACAACAACCCCGCACCTGGCAACCTGAACTATATTTATAACACAACCTTACTTAACCTAACCTAATCTTACCTCACCTAATCTTACCTCACCTAACCTAACCTAACCTAACCTCACCTAACCTTACCTAACTTGAACTGTATTTATAACCTAACCTACCCTGAACTAAACTATATTTATAACCTAACCTAACCTAATCTAAACTATATTTATAACCTAGGCCTAACCTAACCTAAACTATATTTATAACCTAGCCTAACCTAATCTAAACTATATTTATAACCTAGCCTAACCTAATCTAAACTATATTTATAACCTAGCCTAACCTAACCTAATCTAACTTGAACTATATTTATAACCTAACTTTACCTTACCATACCTTACCTAACCTAACCTAACCTGAACTATATTTATAACCTATATAACCTAACCTAGCCTAACTAACGTAAACAATATTTATAAGACAACCTTACCTAACCGAATCTTACCTAACTCATCCCTTCCACTGTCCCTCTTTTCATTTTATTTCCTTCCTGCTTGCTGTCACACCTCTCTATCACCTTTCTCTGGCACTATATGACCTCGCTGTTGCAGCACCTAATAACAATCAATCAATCAATCAATAACCTATTATAACCTATAACCTATTATAATTATAGCCTAACGCAACCTAGACTTATTTTCTTAACTTAACCTTACCTAATCTATCCTCTTACAACCTAACCTAACCTAAAATGATCTAACTTAGTACGACCTAATCTAACCTTAATTAAACAATCATATAATCTAACCAAACGACCCCTGACCTGACCTGACGTGACCAATTTAACCTCACTAAGCACATACAAACCTAACCCTTCCCTTACATTTCCTGCAACTTATATAAATACATATTTTCTTATCTTTTCTGTTCCACCTCTTTGCTTCCCTTTCCTTTTCTTTCCTCTTCCCTTTCTTTGTCTTGCCTTTTCCTTTGCATCTCTCCTCTCCTCTTTCCTTTCCTTTCCATTTCTTCTCTTCCTTCCCATTCCTTCTCTTCCCTTTCCTTCTCTCCTCATTCCTCATCTTCTCATCCCTTCTCTCCCCTTTTCCTTGCTTGCCTTTTCCTTGCCATCTATTCTCTTCCCTTCCCTTTCCTTCCCATAACATCTCTTCCCTTTCATTTTCTTTCCTCTTCCCATTCCTTCCCATCTCTTCCCTTTCCATCCATTCTCATCCCCATCCTTTTCTTTCTCGTCCCCATCCTATCCTTTCCTCTCTATCCCTTCCCTCTCCATCTCTTCTTATCTCTTTCCTCTCCTTCCCATCCTTTCTCTACCCTTCCTTTTCC